>JAGDQP010001453.1:27173-112276 GCA_022664845.1 Lepisma saccharinum
CTACTGAAATTTGAATAATTGACGAAAAACAAAAAGCGCGGGAAAACGCACTTGGATTTAGCCTCTAATTCATTAGGCTGGGGTAAAAGTGTTTTGTTCCTCAATGCGTATTGCGATTTTACCCTTTGTTTTTATCTGTCTCCTGCTTCGGAGAAATTTGAACCACCGATTGAATTTCTTGGTAATTTTCCGCTGACCATAACAATGCCAAGAAAAAAGTAAACTTTGTTTAGTAAAATCGGCAAGGCAACAATGAGAAATTTTTAAAAATTTAAATAAAATAAAAACGTATGAGTTGGGAAAATGTATTTTTTTTTGTATTATTGTTTGTAGATTTTTTTAAAACTTTTTCTTCCTTTTACACAACAATGGGGACGTACTTTGACCAGGGAATATTTTAACAATTTTAGAGGTAGTATCATTTTCATTGCGATTACTTAGATGCAGAGTGTTGGATATAAAATTGACGGTTTTTAACACACAGATATTAAATAAAGGGTAACCCTTTTTTATTTTTCACATTTAAAAGATTTTCGTAAATTGGTAGCGTTCCGGATTTTCTCTCTTGAAATATAGCATCCCTAGGTTTGAAGGTACCATGACGCCTCAGTTGTTCTGTTTTTGGAAATATCAAGCTCTAATACTCATTTTCACACGCTTTCGGAAGTCTAAATTGTTGAAATGAAACATTTATATATATTTTTTTTTTGTTTTCATATTAGGAATCCCGTGAAAATGTTTTGTCGGTGTTATTTTGCCTGTATATAACGAAAGGCAAATTTTACACGAGTAGATAAGAAAAAATGCTCCTGCACAAATTTGTTTCCTGCAGAGTGGTCCTCGAAATTAAGATTGAATATCTGATGGAACAATATGCAATGGAAAAAACTTATCAATTACAACTAAACAGAAAACGCGTAACTATAAAAAATACTCGTCTTACGAGAAATTTAGTTTGTTAAAAATCATAATAACCATATTGGAATATTTTTATAGCCTCTTTCTGGATTTCGGTCACATGGCCTCTTGGGGTGATGTCTGTTGCTGAGTGGCGTTCAGATTTAATCCATTCTTGAGCTTATCTTTCAGCAAGAAAGAATGAAATTCTAATGTCTGGTCCATTGACAGATATGAAAAGCAAGGCACGAAGAGTAAGCTACTCATATTTGTATGTAAGTTTGAACTACTACTAGGGTCAGAGCATACTTTCTGAGGAAGCTAAAGTGCGCAGGTGTGGATTTCGGCTCTGGACTGGCCTCGCAAGGGAAGGGGGGTTAAAAACTCAATAGTTTCCAAACTCCGAGCCGAACGAAGCAATATAATAATAATAATTATTATTATTATGTAATGACCCGTTATACTGTCTCTAAAATGTAGGTACCCCTTCCAAGCAGTGGGCCAGGCCAAAAAATGAAACCGAAATCCACCCCTGCCCTCGCTGTTAAAAACAAATCAACGACGGAAAACCGTCGTTACACTAAACAACCTTTTTTTTTTTAAAAAAGTTCGAGTTTACAAAAATTAGGCAAGAAAAATAATTTTAGAAATAAAAAATTGAAGTGAAATATTGAGGGCCTGCGCTCCCTGAAAGAAAATATGGCATTACTTCCAAACTTGGTCGGCCGTCTGTTTTTCAACTAAAAGCCTGGTGAAAGCTACGAAAATTTAAAAATCATCAACAGGGTGGGGATGTTCACATTTATTATTAATAATTGCTTTCTTGCATTTTTCTTACATTATCTTAAATTAGTGACCATGCGAACGTGGAGGTTAGGTAAAGTTAGGTGCGGTCATGCATCTTTACACTTTTTGTTCTCATATACGTCATAGTTGTTTTCGTCGGAAGAAAGGTTATCAGCTTATCACACTTTCTGCAATTTGTTGTTAGATTTATTAATCCATGACTTTCACACAGTTTCAAAGATTTTCATCAGTATTGTTTCACAAGCTGTAAGCCCCAGTTCACACATGCGGTGCGGGAGCCTTGCGGCGACCGTGCGGGTGCCGCACTAACAGTTCACACATGCTGCGGTTTGTCTGCGAACACTCTGCGGCGTCAAGGACGAATCTCAGTTTAAAGAACTACGCAATAGATGCGCGCGTTTGTGCAATGGTAGAAATAATTTTCTTAGGTATGAAATTTCAAGTTTCTCTTTTTATTCAAATTGAGAACATGCTGGTTTTAAAATAAGATCAGTGGTCCTACTTCCAAACCAATATGTTTTTATTTAAAATGAAATAATGTTGATATTTCATTTGTATGAAAATTATTTCTCAGTGCAAAAATAAAAACTGCTTTATTAATTTTAAGAAACCGTATTTTACAGTGCATTTACGAGCAAGAAAATTCGTAGACAATTCCATCCATATTATTATTATTTTCATTGGAATTTTCCTGCCATATAGTGAGAATATTGTACCTGCAAGTATGGAAATTTTCAACTTCTGAAGGTATTCTCATGTAGGTGGGAGTGACAGTTTATATGGGGGTTTGCTGCAGGGTTGGCTGGTTTAAACCATTTTATTTTTTCAAAATATCAATTGGTTTAAACCAATAAATAAAATAAAAAATGCCACATTAGTGTGAATTTCATGGTGACGATTTCACATATTAAACCATCTTCGATAATTTAATATAATTTTTGCCTTGTAATCAAGGGATCCCGGGTTCGAGTCTAGGTGGTGGGCAATCTCTCTCAGGTGCAAATCGAGTACTGGTTCGGATTCTACTTTGAGCTTTAGCTGTAGGTCCTGTCCTTCATAACCTCGCTGCTGCATAAGAACATTAAGGAGAAACAAATTTATTTATATCCATCCATATGTAATATAAATAAATAAAGCAAAGTATTTAAACAAAAGAACTTTTTTGGTGGGGGCAGTTTTTGCCAACCCTGGTTTGCTACCATTATTTTGTTTAAGTTCATATTTTTTTCCTAGATTATTATTTAAAGGCTGACAATTTAGGACTCGAACTCTACCACTTCAAAGAACCTGTAGGTACTGGCCGATTAATATTTTTTTCCCCGAGATTAATATCAAGGAAGCTGAAATTGAAAATATACAGAACTGTCATTCTGCAGGTAATACTTTACGGTTGCGAAAGTTGGAGTACGACCTTAGCAGATGAACATAAATTACGGGTGTTTGAAATTAAGGTCTCGAGAAAAATATACGGGTTAAAACGGGATGAGATGACTGGAGGAGACTGCATAATAAAGAACTCCACGGAGTGTACGACTCACCTGATGTTGTAAGAATAATTAAATCGCGACGACTAAAATGGGCAGGCCATGTAGTTTGGATGAAAAAAAAAATAGACTATATTTCATCTTGATTGGAAAGCCGGAGGGAAAGAGACCGTTGGGAAGATGGAGACGACGTTGGAAGGACAATATTAGAAGGGATCTTGGAGAAATAAGTGTCTGTAGTGAAAACTGGCTTGATCTTGCCCAGGATAGAGCCCGATGGCGATCGCTTGCTACTATGGCGATGAACTTGCGAGTTCCCTAAGCCATAGAGCAAGTAAGTAAGGATAACATCATTTATTAATACAAAATAAGTTTTCCATTTATACCTTTAAAATAATAAACTTAATATTCAGAATTTTAAAATAGAGTGTGATGTGTGTGTGTGATATGTGAATGATGAACAATGTAAAAAACAGATGTGTATAAGTGGGAAGGAAAAAAATATAAATAGAGACATAAACACATATAAAGTAACATAAATAAAGCAACAATTAAAAACAAATAACTATTATTATCAATAAGTGTATAAATAACTATGTATTTGTTTTTCAGCTCAAGTTTGTAATAAATTTGATTGAATAGAAAAAAGAAAGAAAAATTCCCCCCCCCCCCAACCGCGGAAACAGGGTCCAGATTTGTATTCGGGAACTGGGCCACAGAAAAAAAAAATCCCCAACTTCCTCCCCTTTTCTTTGCTTTTTTCTTTTATTAGAGGAACTTTTGTGGAAACAGGTCCTTCTAGACTCCGTGTATCAACGCCGAGTCTGGGGTCGAGGCAGGTACTCTACCCCAATTTCATGGAGAACACGTTTGGGTTCGTTGTGCCCATCAGGCGTGCGAAGTGAAATTGTGCAAAGGATGCGGAGAGGTAGGGGTGGAAAGGTGGATCCCAAATGTAAAAAAAAAAAAAAAAGTATACCTCCAATTATTCATTTTAATATTCGGTCAGACTTTATTTTATTATTATTATTATTTAGCTTATAATTCTCTACTTAAAATAGAGAAAATATACAAAGAATCTCCATTTTTATAATTGAACAGTTGAGAAAAAAAGAATAGATTGAAAAAAGAAAGATTCCAAGAGAGACAAACCGCACGGCTGCCGCATCGCATGTGTGAACCACCCAATGCTGTGCAATGGCCCGTAAGGCACTTGCGGGGCCCGCACGGTCGCCGCACCGCTATGGGCAATGCGGCAGGTCTGCGGCACCGTCCCGCACCCGCAGTATGTGTGAACCACTCCATTTGTTTCAATGGCCCATAAGCTTGATTGCGGTGACCGTGCGGGCACCGCACGGCTGCCGCATCGCATGTGTGAACCGGGGCTAATACTGTTAACTCACATCCAGGAAAAGGAATAAAAATAACAAGTAACATCTGCAGAATTAACACGTAAGTTCATTTATTAATGTTAGAAACAAGAACATTAGGTTGGCAGTCAAGTAATTTAACAAACAATTTCCGTTATAATATCTATACTGTTATTTTTCAAAACAATTAACAGAAGTAACAATTTTGCAAAATTAGCTGTCATAAAATAACAGTTAATTTACGTTTGCCTCTACTCTAGTGAATGACTAGGTGGTTGTAAAACAATAGAGTGTAAATAAATTTTGGAAAACTTTAAGAAAGGAAAATTAATAGTGATGTTCATAGACTAATTTCGAATCAAGAAGTAGCGAAACCAGGGCCGCCAATGATATCAGAGTCAGAAATTGCTTTCGGTGAGTTTTTGTTCTGGAAAGTGCACGTGCTTTACACGTGCGTCATATTTAACATTAAAAATATATTACAGTATATTGTGATTTGTAGAGTGAGAACATGGTACATAATGGAGGGTAGTATTCATTTTTAAATAATATGTAACGAGACGCACTCAAGAGATGTTCTAGAGCAATTTTACACACTGTGTACAAGGAATCAATGAATGTTATTTTGCTGGCTATGAATTTTTTCGAAGCAACAAATTTTAAAGCTTCTTTATAATGTACAAGGGTACTGTAATTAAATTTTATCTGGGAGTTTTACTATAAATTTAATTTTTTTACAATAGAATCTTGAATTAGTTTTATGGTCTTTTGGCATCTAAGGCTCAGGTCATTTTTTGTAGTATTTACGGGAGAAGTATAATCTAAGCAAGTTGTGAGGAAGTGTTGAAATGCAAAATATAACCAGTTTCCAGTCATGAAAGTCTGATATAAGAGTGGAATAGCGAAAAAACCGAGGGCCTATTTAGATAGATCCGCGTTTAGCTCGAGCGTATGCTGTGATGTGTATCGTGTATATTAAAAAAAAGCCGCTATATTATTCCGCAGAACCGATCCAATTATCTTCTGTTCATTTTCAAGTGAAAGTCATTACTTACGTTTTTGGTTGTAATTTGCAAGTTCCTATCCCTAGATATTGCTTTACCTGCATGCCAATCGATAGATCACCACTTCCTTTAATGCTACTTCGTGAATATAATGCCACACCTTATTCGTTTCCCTGTTATGCGGGCAATATGTTAACCAGTTGCGTATTGCTACGCTGTAAAGTAGTTCAATACATCATCAGCTTTTGCCCGTTACTTTTTACAAGTTAAGCTTCAGTGGGTTAGGTTAGTAAAGTCAGGTAAGCTTATATATGCCCCTACACATTTTGAAATTTTGCACAGTTGACACAATCAGTCACTCGCAATCGGATATATTACTTCTCTCTAGCTCACGGCTGAACACTTCCGCTACTCATACGCAGTCCAACATTCAGCTGATCATTTTTCCAATTTAAGACACTTCATTCATCTTTACTTCTTTTTCACGTTTCACAGGTGATTAACTTATTCATTTCTCCTCTAAATTTTGCTAATTTTTACTATTTCTGGATCGGTTCTGCTGAACGTAACCTGAAAAAGTATTTAATCTGACTTTTTCTAAACCTTCTTCACTCGCTCCACACATTACCCGTTATTTTTATACGAAAGTTAGCCATTCAGTAGGAAGTAATGCCATTAGTATTCACCGCATGCCGTCCTATTTAGCTGTGGTGAACAACTTGAACAGGTATTGAATGAAATAATGATAACTTGCTTTTTGGTAATCCCTTTTTTTATTGCTTGTTGTGGCATGATGAAAGGTGTAGACGACTGACCTGGTTCATAAGACAACAAAAATGCTGGCTTACCAATTATGTTGGCCTATTTTTTTTTAGAATTTCTGTTGGTCGACCATCTGTATGTTGTATATTGATGAATAATTATATGTTAGTTTACTACACTTTTATTTTCAACTAGGTCGCATTACTATATATTTAATCCAGCATCAAATACTGTTGAATCAAAGTGTTTTCAGGCTTTCAAATGTTAACGAAAGAGAAAACCGCAAGTTTTGAATACATACACTAAGGAAATATTTAAGCTAAATCGTGGGGTTCGCTGTACTTTATCTACTCCAAAGAAGGTGAAAGTTACAGGGGAAAGGTAATGTTGAAAAAGTAGTTTTTAATCGGAATTCAGAAACAGCTTTGAGTAATGATAATAATAAAATGAATTTTAAGGGCCTTAACAGCACTATGTGTTACGCATGTCCCAGATAAGTTTTGGAGTCTTGAAGCACTGTAATCAGAGTGAAAGTCGTTAATATATTTATGGGAGTATGTGGGCTTATGCCATGAGTGTGGATTGAGGTAACTGTCTACTGGAAAACGAATACGTATATATAAATAACCGACCCTGACTTCTAACCTAACCTGTGGTCAGCTCAACGTTAGCCGCATAAGAAGCGGAGTACTTCGCCTTGCCTTGAGAACCCCTTCTGACACGTCACGACGTAAGTGTGTTTGTGGTTTGCGGCGTCTTTCTGGAGTGCCTGCTTGTTTTGATTGACTGTTAAGTGGACTCATTTTCTGTTGCTCACCGAAACATATCTTGGATTGATTGTTTAACCTTCGTGAAGGTACCATCGTGGGAGCAAATGCATTGGGAATTTGTACGCAATTTATCTACAATCCTGACAAAACCGAGAGCACGAGCTGTTTTTGCTCGTACATAACGATTGATTGGAGTAATTGCAGGAAACGATCTTCGAAATACAATACAATCATAGCAATACCGAAATTATATAGCTAAAGTAAAGAAAGTTATCTTTATCGTTTTACGATGCAGTACAGTCGTGGAAAGTGCTTCCTGGAAATGGTAAATCAAACAAAAGTAAACCAATACCTACCCGAGGGATACTGCTAGACCACCCAATGAGATATCACCCACGGAGTCCTGAGCGCACTTTAGAAGTGTATCGAAATTCTACATTTGGCTTTACAGCCCCAAACTGAAAATCCTGGTTGAATCACCCCCTGACACTCCCTCTTCTACATACATTTTTGCCTCAACTTAGGGTATACATTGATGACGATTTACTTTATTTTTGAAAAGGTCCCTTTTTTCACGTTTCTATAATACCAAATATGTGATAAAACCTATTCATTCATATTTTCAATTTTGCACTCAGCACTTCCTATATGTTCAGAACGCCCACGTTCTTACTTACAAATACACGCGCGCAGACGACAGTCATCAAATCGATGTTGGTGTCTACACAAATTTTGCAGAATTAACGTGAGAGCTCGTTTTTATTAAAAAAAAAAGGATTTAAATATTAGAATTTCTCCCTTTCCACGGCAAAGCTTTAACAAGCTGACTAACGTAGCATTTTGGTCATTGGTGGAAAATTGACAGGAGAATTATATATGATAACGTCTCTATATTTACCCTTTTATGATGTCTCATTCAGATCATTAATTTCTGATTATTTAAACTATATAGAATTTCTCGATCGCTTCAGAGATTACAAAAATCTGTCCTCTCTGGATAAAAAAATCAATTGTAGTCATTCTAACGTCTTTTTTCGGGGGAATGCTATCGGCACCTATTTAACTTGCTGCATAGACTTTTGAAGTGTGTCATTCAAAATCCTTCTTGGTTGAGTTTTGTTTTATATATGTTACGCGCTCGGTATTCTTGGAATGCAATAGACCATTGTTGTAACTACTTGATCATTCAAATTAATTTAGTTTTTTTATGGAGTTTTAAAGTTTACAATCTTGCAAGTTGCCCAGTTGGCAACACTTGCAAGAGACTCGCATCTGATGTCCTGTTGTTCATTCGTTTCTTTCCATGTTTCTCTTCAGTTCCATATCCGTGACTTTCATAACTTGCCATTAAATCTATTAGCATCTATCTTAAATATTGTTACTGTATTGACGTTTTTGAATACTTGCACCTAGTTACCTATTTGAACAGATCTTCAAAGTAATTTTTTTTATAGCGTGTAACGTCAGGAACTGTATAATGTGAGCGGAGTGGTCTGAATTGAAGCAACGTATCTCGGTTGTCAAGATAAGGTCTCTTCGAGTATTATCCAGAGTAGCTTATAAACAGTAAAAGAAGGCAAAAGCTAGAAAAATGATGCCATTTCAGTGCGACTCATTTAGTATTTTCCGCACGTGCCATTGTATCTTCTGTCTCCGAATCAACTGGTGTGCCTATTTTACGAAGTAATTATTATCGTCTGGTTGTACTTTATTTTATAGCTACATTTCGGGTTGTGCTTATGGAAGTCTCTGATAATTATTTTGATGTAGAAATGTAGTATTAGTGGTGTAGAAATGTATTAGTCAATAGGGTGGTGGATGTATGGAGTATAAAAAGTAAACTTTAAGCAAAACGTGTATAAAAATAGAATATTTAACTACTCATTATAATTGTTATTAGCTCGTTTTTTTTTCATATTGCTGTCTTTCAATAAAAGAACTGTAATTATTTTTACTTTCTTTGACTGCCGGATACACCATATATTCTTCGGTGTCTGGAGGTGTTGACATTAGGGTTTCTGGATCTGGAATATTGAGTTCACGAATAAACTGTTAGTTAAAGCGGCTTCGATTGTTCAACTTCTCGCTCCATATTTCATACCTTGTAATGTAAATAATGAGTTTTTACAACGTACAATGAGCGAAGGCGGGTTAGTTAGAGTCAGGTTAGATTCTTCCGCTCTTCACTCTCCAGATATCGAAGAGATTAAGACTGAACTTGCCAGCCAAGGTGTAGTGAACGTTAGACGCATTAAAACTCGAAAGAGTGGCGAACTGCAACCCACGAGCTTGCTAATTTTGACGTTTGCCATGCCACAGCTCCCCAAGGACGTGAAGGCAGCATTCTATTGCTTACCTGTCCGTCCTTATATACCGAGTCCGCTCCGGTGTTTTAAATGCCAGCACTATGGACACACCAGCACGTCGTGTAAAGCGACCTCTGCCGTATGTGCAATATGCGGTACCAGCAACCATGGTGCGGATCCTTGCACATCACTGAAACCTCAGTGTGTTAACTGCAAGGGTGATCACACGGCCTGGTCGCGTGACTGTCCGGTATTTAAAGAAGAAAAACGTATTAGAGAGCTGATGGTGATAGAGAAAATATCTGCTGGAGATGCAAAACGTCGCGTAAAAGAGTCTCCGCGCACCCTTCCCTCTGGTGCGTTTTCCCATGTTGTAGCCAAAATAGCAGTTAAAACTGTCTCGGTTGGTACCCAGACAGTTAACGTATCAACACAAACAGAGTATGTTGTGCATGACGACACTCCGAAGCCGCCCACAGAATCGGAGACTCCTAGCAATTTGCCGCCGGAGAGTCAGGGACAAAAAACACCTGTGAAGAGCTCTAGAGCTCCACGGGTTAAGCCTACTTTTAGTCCCTATAAGGTCTCCAAATTAGCTCGAACTTCACCTCTCGCTACGAGCATTCAGACTTTGACGAACGTTTTGGCTGCACAATTAGCTCAGGACGAGTCTGTAGATACTATCCATCAACCAAGTTCATCTTTGTCCTCCGACATGGTTGAGGACCCCCTGATGGATATAGATTTTAATCTCGTTGGAAGGAGAGGCAAAAATAGGTATAAACCTAAACTTAAACGGTAATCTTTTACTTGTTTTTGAAGCTTTTTATGATTTCCGTTTATTTTATAAGATTATGCTCCTTTGCTGTTAATTTTTATAGTGTAGTTTTGTTTTATCTTGTGAAGTCCCATTTACAGGCTTCCATTAAGTTTTATAGTGTAGTTTTGTTTTATTTGTAAAGGCCCGTTTACAGGCTTGGTTTTTATTCTGGCCATTTACACCAGTGGGGTGATTGTGAAGACCTTTTACATCTTCACCTTTATATTCTTTTATTTTAATTACCAGCTCTTTTTAGACGTGACAAAGATAAGGGGCTTCCCCGTATCGGGACGGGCGTAAGCCATAGTGCTGTTACCGCCCATAAAATTCATTTTTACCTTTTTCTCCAGATATCGAAACTCGTAAAGTGCATGAGAACCGGGTTTTGGATGTTTACCTGGATTGTTCCAAGAGTCCTGATTAAGAGACTGCTTTTCTAAATTATTTGCCACCTATGTTTTATTACTCATTGCAGTTATAATATCGTGACTGAAGGAAGTTGTGTAAATTTTCACTTCTCTATTCATTTGTTACAATTTAATTGTAATGTGATTGCTTCAACAAGTTCCACTTCCGTTGAAATACTGTCAAGAGAACAAATTCTTGATTTTTACTCTTGGAACGGGTAGGTTAGGTTCACTCCGTATCTGCAAGCCTGTTTCGAGGTAACAGTCTCCAGGGTGCAGTTCGTACATTGTGATGTTAATTTGTAAAGTCATACTAAGCATCCTGCTCCCGGGAAAGTCATTTCCCTCAAAATAGGCTTGTGGTCAGAGATCATAACCCTTCACGTTGCTATGTATGTATGTGGTAACTATATATAAGGAAATGAGTAGTATAGAACGTACGTATGGCTCAATAACTGGCAGAAACTGGACTACATAAACTAAAATTTATCTGAAGTCTCTTCTGGAGTGCAACTTGTAAAGTATTTCCTATATGTATTTTCGACTTAAAGAATAACTGTTTATGGCTTCGGCAAGCTGAAAAGAACTTGAAGTCAGGGTAGCTACTTCATGAGGTAGCCTCAGCTAACTACGGTACACCAATCAACGCTCTGATTCAGGTTTTAACACAAAATATCTAACACTATTTCCGTTATACCATGTACTTCTGTTATAAATAGTACTTCTGAATGTTATTTAAAACTAAGGAGTGATGTAAGTTGAAGGAGACATTTACCTCGCATGATTTTAGAACACTTCCCTCTCCTCATTCGAAGATACCAAGGCCAAAAGTACTCATTTTTAAACTGTTTTGCACGGAAGTAAAATTTACTGCAGCTCTGTCACCTTGCAATAAAGTTAAATTGTACCACATGAATGCAGAAAAGTGAAAACGAATACAACTTAATGACGATGTTATAGCTCAGTGGTTCCCAACCGGTGGTCCGTGAGAACCTTGGAAGTGGTCCGCGGGAGGGTTCGGCAGCACATAAAAGTTGCCATTAAATGGGAATTTTAAAATCGATATGCGTTGAACGAGATGGGATAACTATATCCATGCTGATGACTCAACTATTGAATTGAAATAAAGCAATTATTACTAATAGAAAAAATATATTTTTTAAGAAAAAAGGAAAAAAAGATTGAACTTTTAAAAAATTATTTTTTTTAATCAAAATCTTTAAAAATGCAAAAAAAGCAATTATTAATAATAAATTTGAACTTATAAAAAAATATGTTTTAAGAAAAAAATCGTTTCCCAGCCGGGGATCGAACCCGAGTACTTTCTTTTCGTAAGCAAGCGCTCTTCTACTGGACTACGCTAGGCAGTGGTAACCGTGGTCTCGACGCTGTACTTACGGCCATCACATGACTCGTAGCCTTCTATGGCATTGCGCGACAGCTATTGACAGTTCACCGTGCTTGAAAAGCTGTTGATCCGATGTTGTTGTGAGAGTCTTTTCTGTCGATGCTGGGTGAAGAGACGGCAACCGGCAACTCAATTGCTCAGTCTGTAGCAGCGAGTCTTGCAGAGCAGTGCGATTCCTTTTGGTAGTTTTTGCATTGTTTACTGATATTGCACGATATTATTGTGTGTTTGTACTTTTTCTATGGAAAATTTCTCCAAAGCTGAAATATGCGAGTGATTATAATAAGTTCGATTAACGGCAATTGAGGTAAATAACATTAGACCCAGTGCGTGATTTGTGCTGCTGTCCTCAGCAATGAATCCTTAAGACCTGCAAAACTAGAACGTAATTTAACGAAAAATCACTCATATTTGCCACCTGAATTCTGCCATAGAAAATTAGGAAACTAAAAAAAAAGTATGAAATAATTGAAAACCGGTATAGGATATAATTCATGTGAGAAAGTCCTCTCAGTTTCATTTGAAGCTTCGCAGTTAATCGCCAAGACAAAGAAACTCCATACTATTGTCAAAACCCTAGTAAAGCCATGTTTGATGAAAGCAGTCGAACACGTTTTAGGGGATGAAAGCTTGTAAGAAAATTCAAGATATTCGCCTGTCCAAGAGTACAGTAAAGGCACGGATCGATACAATATCCAATGACATTGAGAAGCAGCTGGTTTGTAAAATTGAAAAGTCTCCATATTTTAGTTTAGAGTGTGATGAAGGTACCGACGTTGCTCAATGCAGTCAAGTGCTAATTCGGTATTTAGGCGACAACAACACAGTCAAGGAAGAATTTTTAATATCTCAAGAGTTGGAAACAACATCGAAAGGAAAAGATGTCATGAAAATAATTTGTGATTACTTTGAGAGGCTGGTTGGATTTTGTACCGACGGAGCCTCTGCTATGCTGGGATCACGTTCAGGCTTAGCAACGTTGGTGGAAGAGAGGAACCCCGCCACAGTGACGATGTACTGCATAATTCACCACCAAACAGTATCAAAAATATTGCCCGGAGACTTGTCGAATGCAATGAAATTGGCCATAAAGATGGTGAGCGCAGTGGTGCTTTTTACACTCGTATTTTCAAAGTTATTTACAGCATGAGACACGAGACACTACTTTTTCATACTGATGTGCGTTGGCTGTCAAAAGGCAATATGTTGGCACGCTTATATGAGTTGAGAGAAGAGCTATAGAAAATTTTTATTGAGACAAAAAAGCAGCATTTCTTGGAACAATTGAGTGAACCAAGTTTTGATATGCAACTCGCATATCTAGTTGATATTGGTCATTTGAACCAGCTGAGTATACAACTTCAAGGTTCTGGAAACGAAAAGTTGGAAGGTGTTGGTAATATATTTGTATTCGAGGACAAACTTGGTGCGTTCTTGTTTAAAATTGATCTCTGGATAGACAAAGTTGAAGAGATAAACTCAGTTTCCCGACTTTAAAAAACCCTTGCTGACGACGGGAACTACGCCGCTGTTACAGACAAGGCACAGCATAACGTGCTCATTCACTTAGGCACTTTTAAGGGTGAATTTACTCGTTATTTCCCAGAATATGGTAGAAGTGAGACTCAAGCTATAAAAACAATTCAAAATCCTTTCAATGTCAAGACTAAGGATCTACCAGATAATATTCAAGGGGAGGTTATTGAACTTCAAAATGACAGTAACCTCAAGGACTCGTTTGAATCTCGTGTAAACCTAGAAGAGTTTTGGTGTAAAAAAGCCGTTTCTTACCGAAATATTCGGCAAGCAGCTTTCCGGTATCCCATGGTGTTTTCGACAAAAATTTTGTTTGAGCAGGGATTCTCGACTTTGTTGTTAATTAAAAACAAAGATATCGGCATGATACAAGCAGTGATTTGAGAGTAGCTCAAAGCAAGAACCTAAGTCCTAGAATTCCTCAGCTTGTCAAACAAATTCCTGCACAAAAGTCACACTGAGAAAAACATTGAGGTATTAACCTTTTTACCTTGTCCTTTTAAAACAATTAAATTTTATATTTATAATTGTATATAGACTTTTTATATTACGAGTATGTAGTACACTGTACGTTATAAAAAGTAATTTTTATATATTAAACAATTTGTAATTAAGTTGTACCGTATACTAATTAATAATCGTAAGAAATAAGTCTTAAAAAACTGCTTTACTTAATCACCTTTGAATTTGGTTACAACTGATAGGGAGTATGGCATGGGGTATGGGAGTATGGAATTGAATCGTACTGATTCAATTTCAGGCTGAGTGGTCCGCAGACTTCTACGGGTTTGGAAATACTGTTAAAGCTACAATAAATGACGAATTTGTGACAGACTATTTAAAAGAACAAAATTTTAACAAGGGCTTCTGAAACAATACAGATAACATCCAAAAACAGCACATAAGCATTTCACGTGTTATGAAATGGTGAGAACCGAAAGTTGAAGAAGCTTGCCTGATCTTAACTAACTCGCCTCACTTCTCTCCCCCCAAAACAGTACACAAATTCCAAATAACTAAATTTTAGGATCTAGTTCCTGAGAAATGAAATGTGGAGAAAAGTGGAAGAATCTAACCCGCATTTTTCTAACTCGTCTTAACCTTCTTGACAAAACAGTAGACCCTTTGCGAGGGACTAAATTCGAAGAAACATCTAACAGTATAAGTTTTCTATATATATATCAAAAAGTATTTCTTCGGCCAGCATAATCCAAAATATACATTAAACTGTAAAAGCTTCGCAAAATGCACGTGGCATCAATATATTACAATATGCACATACTGGGAAACGTCAACTGCAGAAAAAATGGAATTTGTTACAAAGTTTGGTTCAAAACAGATTATCAATTCCAGAATTGCAAATACATGAAATAACAAGATATTGCTCTACCATCAACCTTCAGTGTAATGTTGCAATATTGTGTCCTAGCGCTCACATCACCCCTTTATACATCACATTCTAAACTCTCCACATGCTAAATAAGGAAAATAATATTTTGAGTGTATTCAATGCTATAGAACAGAAGTACCCAGTATAGATAATTACCTTTGTTTTTCTTGTGTACAAAGATGCAGATAGCAATAAATCGTATTCCGTACAAAAGCAGAAGCTTTGACCCTTTCAGTGTAAACTCACTTAACTTGTCCTTCCTGAAAACAGATGAAAAGGGTGGACTAGTTATTGTAACCCTTCACAACTCTTTCCAAATATTTTTTGTTTGCTTCTTTAAGGAATACAATACATGCAATATTAATTCGTTCTATAGCAAGTGGAAAAGTTTCTGACCCCCCATATATATCTATGAAAGTAAACGTTAGGACATTTTCTTTGCAGAAGTTGATTTTACCATTGACTCGAATGAGATAGGATTCTGAATTCGTTGAACTTGATGTAATTAAAGTTACGAACACCTTATATATTGCCTCTAATGTTTTTATTTCATTGATCGCATTCTGATCTCTAATGTATTTGAGCGATTATTTGTAAGCTTTTGTGAAATTGCTAAGTCACGGTGGTTTCAGTATCGTTGTCCGAATAGGCCTAATAGTAGTTTTCTTTTTTAAGTAGCTGTTTGCAATCCTGATATGTGTAAAATGACGTTTTGCTTTCAATGTATTTGCAGTGTATACGATATATCTCAGGTAGTACCATAAGTCAAACGTTTGGCGTTACGTAGATCCTCAGTTCGGTCCCCACTTTACCCTTCAGACATACAGTAAGAATTGATCTGTCTGTTGAGGACGGGGAAAGAGATAAAAAACTGAATCGTTCTTCTTTTGTGTTTGTGTTTTTTTCTTCTCTTGTATGAGGTTCGTTTCGTTATGTAGATTGTAGATGTATGAAGAGATAGAGCTCTGATTAAAACGTAGTAGTGTGCAATTCACCTTAGTAGTTTATTTTGCAAGGGTAAACACTAAAGGTTTTAGTGTATTACCAACATTGTGGTGACCCCGACGTGATTGTAGAGTTATACGAATGAACACAGGTAATATTGTAACATAGATTTGCATGTGCACGAGCTACAAGAATTGAGCCCATCATACAAAGGAGGAAAGTTTCCCGCTCTTTGTTCACTCGAGCTCATAACGCGTTGTTGGAGGAGGTAAAGAAAGAAGATATTTCCGAGAAAATTGTCAGAACGAAGCTTGCATCGTTAGAAAGATTAGCGTGTGAATTAGAACGATTGAGTGCACAAGTGAGTGATATTTTGCTTCAAGATCCAAGTAAAACTGAAGACGATTTCGAATATGAATTCGCTAGGGTAGAAGAATACCGCGAAAAATTGGATGAGGCGCGTGTCGAAGTGGAAATGTCTCTCAGTGCAAAGGTATCTTCGGATAAAGGTTCTTATAGTACTTCACTTGCTTCTTCGCCTAGTGGTAAACGAAAGCTGAAGCTGCCAAAAATGGAACTGATAAAGTATAGCGGGGAGGTTAAGAACTGGCTGAGTTTTTGGAGTCAGTTTAAGCGAATCCATGAAGACAGAGATGGAAGAAGAGGATAAGTTCCAGTATCTCATACAGGCAACCGAAGAAGGATCCAGAGCTCGCGAAATAGTGTACAGTTTCCCGCCTACAGCAGAAAACTACAGTAAAGCGATAGAAAGCTTGCAGAACAGGTTTGGTAGGGAGGAGCTGTTAATTGAATTTTATGTGAGGGAGCTACTTGGGTTGGTCATTAAAAATACTACTAGTACGAAGTACAAGGGTAATACTTCGCAGCTGTATGACAAGCTGGAGTCCCATCTCAGAGCCTTAGAATCGATTGGAATGACATCAAACAAATACTCAGCGATGTTGTTTCCGTTGGTAGAATCATGTATCCCAGAAGATATTTTAAGAGTGTGGCTGAGAAATGCGAGCGTGACAAACGGCGAAGATGGGCAAGGCAAGATGTGCAACGATCGGTTGAATCAATTATTAGGATTTTTGAAAGCTGAAGTAGAGGGCGAAGAGAATATTACTTGCCAAGACGGGATTCAAACTCACGGAAAGTTCCTCGAAGAGAGAAAGAAAGAAGACAAAACGAAGAGCATGTAATGACAGCGAGCGAATTATTCGTAGGAGAGACTGGTAGGCAGTCAGTTAATTGTATCTTCTGCGATAAGCCGCATGAAAGTAGGGAATGTTTCCAGGCTTCAAAATTCTCTCTCGATAAGAAACAAGAAATTGTGAGGAAAAGGAGAGCTTGTTGGGTTTGTTTAAAAGTAGGACATATTTAAAACAAAGTGCAAGGCAAAGGTTCAATGTCTTATTTGTAAACAAAAACATTGGGCAATAATGTGTTCTGAACTTTCTTCTAAGCAGCACAAAGACGATAGTGAAGTGAAAAAAGAGGAAGAAGAGAAACCGAAGGCATCCTTGACTAGTAAGTGTTGTTCAGAAGATGTAGTGCTGCAAACTTTATTGGTGGTACTGGAGGCTAATGGAAGAAGACGTACGGTAAGAGCTCTTCTTGACTCAGGTTTACAGAGGTCATTTTGTCGAGCACCGCAAAGGAAATGAATTATAAACCTGTTAGAACTGAACAAGTGGTACATGCTTTATTTGGAGGTGGTTCTTCACCGAAACAAGTTCATCAGTGTTATAATATTCGCGTGAAAATTAAGGCCGGTAAGGATTCAGTGGAAATTCAAGTTTCAGACCAACACACAATTTGTAGTCCAATACCAAAAATCAGGCCTGGTTCGTGGATGGGGGAGTTAGAAGAAAAACAGATAGTCATTACAGACAGCGGAGTAGGTTCTCCAGTCATCGAGATACTGCTAGGGGCTGATGTCGTGGGAAAACTTTACACTGGAAATGTAGACTAACGGCTATACAAACATTATTAGGTTGGGTGCTGGTGGGAAAATTGATAAGCATTAAGGAAGACAGTGTTAGTTCCATGTTGTCACTCACTATGTTTAATCGCAAGCCCGGTTTGGCCGATTTATGGAAGTAAGAAGCTATAGGAATTTCTGACCCGTGCGAAACTGTGAAGAGAGATGACGTTGAGGTGGCAGTGTTGGATCACTGAAAAAAAAACTCTTTTTCATCAATGAAGAAGGAAGATACGAAGTGCGTTTGCCATGGCTCAATGAGGGTGTGGAACTCCCCGACAACAAGGAGTTAGCAGAGAAAAGACTGAGGAAAGTTAGTGAGAAACTAATGAAGTAAGGGAAACTGGACGATTACAACTCCGTTTTTTGAAGACTAGGTTAAAGAAGGTATCGTGGAGGAAGTGCCTCAAGAAGAATAGGAAAATCGTGGGTCGGCCGGGTGGTTCCGGGTTCGAGTCCCTGCAGGGGCATGGGTGTGGATTTTAACACAACAGCTAAAGACGAATCGTGACGGGCTGAAGTCTAAAGTTACTAGGCTGGCCCATATAAAAATAAAGTTTACCAAAGTTTTTGGAAA
Organism: Lepisma saccharinum; assembly: GCA_022664845.1. NCBI lineage: Eukaryota > Metazoa > Arthropoda > Insecta > Zygentoma > Lepismatidae > Lepisma > Lepisma saccharinum. The sequence goes on from JAGDQP010001453.1 coordinate 45,644, forward strand.
ATCGTGAACATTACTTGCCACATCGAGGAGTTTTCAAGCCTAATTCCACTACTAGTGTTAGACCCGTTTCTGATGCCTCGTGCAAGGTAAAAGGATCTTGTTCACTAAATTACTGTTGGGCAAAAGGCCCTAATATGTTGGAACTTATTCCTGCTGTGTTATTGAACTTTAGAAGAAAGCGTATAGGTGTTACTTCGGACATTAAGAAGGCTTTTTACATCTCGCTGTTAATGATAAAGACAGTGATTTCTCACTTTTCTATGGTGGTAACATTACGGAAAGCAAGAAATCAAAGTTCTCCGTCATCGTAGAGCTGTGTACGGCGTCAATTGTAGCCCTTTCCTTTTACATGCTGTGATAGACTATCACTTGAAACAGTATAATCAGTCATTTCCAAGTGTAGTTGAAAAACTCAAGCGTTCTATATATGTGGACAATTGTGTCACGTCTGTGGATTCAGAAAGGGAGTTGGACGTGTTCATTGAACAAGCAACAAATATTATGGCAGAAGGAAGATTCGAAAGTGTTTGATCCCATTGGCTTTACTTGTCCAGTTACGCTAGCTCCGAAACTGTGGTTACAAGAAATATGGAAGCATAAATTGAGTTGGGACGCTGAAGTGTCAGAAGAAGTTCGCAAGCAATTCGAGAAGTGGTTGGCTGAATTGCCTTTGTTGAGTACTGTGAACATACTCATGTGTATTAACTTTGTCGATGAAGATACTTCCAGTTTACACATCTTTTGCGACGCATCAGCTGTGTTTTTGCGTACTAATGTCAATGGAGTGGTTTCTATACAGCTGGTGCAAGCAAAATCGAGGGTAGCTCCATTGAAAGGTCTTATCATTCCGAGATTGGAACTGTTGGCGTGTTGCATAGGTGCTCGTTTAGCAAATTTTGTGAGGAAAACAATGGGTTTCCAAAATGTCAAAGAGTACTTCTGGACAGATTCGTCTACGGCATTATGTTGGATACAAGGAGAAGAAGAGTGGGCGACATTTGTGAATAATCGAGTAAAAGAAATACGACGTTTGACGAAAGTAGAAGACTGGCGGCACATACCTGGATCGTGTAATCCTGCAGATTTGCCTTCGAGAGGATGTAGTGTACCGAAGTTAATTATATCCCAGTGGTGAGAGGGGCTAGAGTGGCTTAGAAAGGAAGAGGACTGGCCGGTGTCTACAGTTAACGTAAATGAAGAAGCAGTGAATTTTGAGAAGAAAAGAAGTTTAGCTGTCTCTTTGTTCGATGGCAGTGTTTATTTCTCGAAATATTTTAAAGTTCTGCGAATGGTCGCTTGGATCAGAAGATTTGTTACCAATGCAAAGAAGCCAAAACAGCGGATTCGCGGAGAACTGACCGCCACTGAAGTTAATGAAGCAGAAAGGATTCTCGTCAGAGCAGTACAGGAAGAGCACTTTTCGGAAGATAGGAAATCTGAAGTCAAATCTCTGGCTGTTTTCCAAGACGAGGAGGGGGTGCTGAGGCTGAAAACGAAGTTAACGGAGCGCCAGGATGATGCTAATTTCAAGTGTCCAATGCTACTGCCTAATAAACATAAGTTAGTTGAATTGCTGATTGTTGAATGACATCATGTTATGAACAATGCTGGTGTGAGCGCGGTGTTAACTTCTCTTAGGGAGAAATTTTGGGTTCTACGAGGCAGAAGAACAGTGAAGAGAGCCATTTCCCAGTGTATTATATGTAAACGACACAAGACAAGAGGAATACAAAGAATTACCGCATCATTGCCTGAGGACAGAGTGAGAGAAGCCTCGATTTTCGAAGTGACTGGAGTGGACTTGACGACCTATGACGTTGAGGGATGGTACAAAGGTTTGGATCCTTCTGTTCACCTGTGCAGTATTCAGAGCCGTCCATCTTGAGCTGATATCGTAACCTTTGTCCACTAAAGATTTCTTGCTTGGTCTTAGGAGATTCGTCGCACGAAGAGGCCGTCCAAAAACTGTGTTAAGTGACAACGGGACAAATTTCGTAGGTGTAAACAATGTGCTTAGCAATTTGGACTGGGACGAAATTCAGAGGGAAACGTCAGTGCACAGAATTCAATGGAAGTTTAACCCTCCTACTGTAGCATGGTGGGGCGGTTTCTGGGAAAGAATGATACAAATTGTTAAACGATTGTTAAGAAGAGTTTTGGGACGCGCATCTTTACGTTATGAGGAGCTGATGATCATTCTGTGTGATTGTGAGGCAACGGTGAGCTCAAGACCCCTTACGTATGTCACAGACGATGCACACGATCTCGTTGCCATTACGCCATCTATGTTCTTACAAGATGTGACAAATGTAGGTGTGCCCGATTTGGACAATTTGGACCGTACTTTCTTCAACAAAAGGTTACGATATCAACAAAAGTTGAGGGAGGATCTAAGAAGACGGTTTAAGAGCGAGTATTTGAGTCAGTTGATACAACGGCGTGAGAAGTCTGGAAATTATCAAGTGCTTCAGAAGGGTGATGTGGTGTTGTTAGAGTCAGAGGGTTGTAAGCGCATTGCCTGGCCACTAGCTAAAGTGATTGATATCTACTCTGGACGAGATGGTCATTGCAGAGTTGTTCGGTGGAGAGATTATTCGACCCATTCAGAGAGTGTTTTCTCTGGAGGTATCTTCTGTCGAGGAGTCATCGATTCTAAAGGTAGAGAAAAATAAAGAGTTGGGGAAGGGAAACGGTGAAAAGGTCATAATAAAAACTGACTACTCGAAGTGGACGAAAAGTGAAAGTTCCTCTAAGATTGCTAGAAGACTGAACTGTGATGTGTAATGTAGTTTGATTAATAGGGACATTAATCAAAGGTGGGAGGATGTTGAGTACGGGGAAAGAGATAAAAAACTGAATCGTTCTTCTTTTGTTTTTTGTTTTTTTTCTTCTTCTCTTGTATGAGGTTCGTTTCGTTATGTAGATTGTAGATGTATGAAGAGAGAGAGCTCTGATTAAAACGTAGTAGTGTGCAGTTCACCTGTGTAGTTTATTTTGCAAGTGTAAACACTAAAGGTTTTAGTGTATTACCAACACTGTCCTTAGGTAATCATCTTTTTTCTTTCTGAGCTACGACTAAATTCTAAAGTTGTTTAATTATTATTTTAATTCATAAGCTCACAGTTTAGAAAGAAAACTAAACCAGAGGGAAGTTATTGTTAAAATTTGATCGTTGCGTTGTTCAAATGAAGTATTACTTTTAGTAGCACCAAGTGAAAACTAGTAGAAAACAAATAACGATCCTCGTACAAATAACTTTTGCGTGTAGTTAGGCATTTTGAGGGATTTACATCTGCTTAAAACAAGTGATGCAAATGACAGCGAGCAGAAAGAAGATATAGAGAGGTTTTCGCAAAGTAACTCGCTTAACACATTATGCGAGGTTAGTCTAACGTGGTCCGCTCTGTATATTATCGTAATGCAAACTTTTAGTGATGTACCTTTTGTAATTTTAAAGTTTTCTTCTCAAGTTTCTAGTCCAAGAAAACCTTCAATTGATTAAATATCTCTCAGTAATGTAAAAGTTTTGTGCTGTTAAATCTCCTGGATCTGCAAATATGGAATAATTGAGACTTGAGAGTTCCATATTTTTTTGTTTCACTCTTTGTTTCAATTACAACAGGATACACCTGTTCTTTAAATGACGCACCAGTAAGACATACATCAAAACAGTTATTTAAACTTCAATAAGCTTATTGACAGGAAATTGTATCTGCATCTCTCAATACCTATTGATGTCAATAATTTTATTTATCAATTTTAAATAAAATAATACGAATTATAACTCGGTTACAATTTGAGGAAGGGAATGCGATCTTTATGTAGGTGGCAGACCTCCGACAGCAGCCGGGACCCCGGAAGATCCATTATTTTGGTTTAGGTTATTTCTTTCTCAAAAACAAGTTAAAATTCTTAACATAACACTATAGGTCTAGAATACATTGCGTGTGAAGTTATGTAGAATATGGTTTATGACCGACCTCATGACAATGACTTTTCAGCGCGGTTCTAACACATACTGACGTACGAGCTACTATCATAGCTGGACTTTAAAACTTTCCATTGCTCTTCGAATTGTAATAACAGCTTTGTGAATTTCGCTCCTTTCTTAAAACACATTCAGTATGGATATTCGACATAAGCATGACGTCACTGACACGAGTGAGGTTCCACCTGTGGTGCCTTGGTGACAAGTGGCCTTCAGAGATAACGCAGTTGCGTATAAACACGTGGTATTTGCACGACGGAACGTGGTGGTAAAACGCTGATGATGCTGAACCTGAAGTGAAGCGGATTATTAGTATGTTCTTAGCCATTTTTATCCCTCAGTTTCTCCTTTTATTTATTCTTAAACCTTGTAAATGATCCCGGAGTGTGATCGAAAGCTAGGATGCTACTTTAATCCAACCAACTAGATCATCGTAAAACTGGTAAGCGATCTTGTAAAGAATCGTCAGTAAGCTAATTGGTTCATAATCTAGTAATATAGCTCCTTCGGGGATAACGAAAAGCATCGCCAGGTTCTTATTAAATAAATACGTAACGAATATCTGGAAAGAGGTTTAATAATACAAATGTCAGCCATACGCTCACGATGAAAACTGGCTTTATCTTGCCCAGGGTAGAATCGAATAGCAAACGTTCACTAATGCGGCGATGAACTTGCAAGATCGGTAAGCCATGAAGTTATTATCCGTCCAGACTTAAGAATATACTGTTGCTCTTATGGCTACAGCGATGCCGGTTTGACCGCTAAATTAAAAAAAACGAAATAACTCTGCAGCCGTTCTCTCACCTCGGGTTGCCATAGCCCAACGGCAACGTTCCAGTCGCTGCTAGTTTTCCTCCATCTCCCCCCGTCAATTTTTTCAAATGAAACTAACGTTATATTAGATAATTAAATATATAAATGAAGAAAGGAATAAGGGAATTAACTTTCGTACCAGTGTTAAATATAAAACTTTTACGGGGATCATTAAAGACAACAGTAAAATAATTTCGTGTACGTCAGGGGTAAGTACGATAAGTAAAACTGCAGCTGTTGGCCAAAAGCTGCAACAGTATAGACCAAACGCTGGATCGGTAATAGTAAGTAAGGCATAGGTTGTGGAAGTCATAAAACTAGTAATTGGTCTATAGTTTTCGATGCATTCTTTTTTCCCTTTCTTGTGTAACAACAACGAAAGCATTACTCCTTTATGGAGATAATATTTCTCTCTTTTTGAGGCACATTCAAAATAGTTTGGTCAGTTCATTCATCTTTTCGTTTAAATATCTCCGCTGTCAGCAGACCTAACGATTTTAATTTTCTCATCCACTTCTTTCAATATGTTTAGGACTTTCACATAGTTTTCTTCTGAATGATGTTTACCTGATTTTTGGTCGGAGTAATAGAATGTCCTAATAATATTTTCGAATGCTTTTATAATTTCTCGTTACGGTTCCGTCAGATACGTTAATTTCCATGATCTGTTTTTCCCTATTACAAGCTTTTTGGGTTTCTTCAGGTTCATACTTTCCTAATTTGTTTCGCTGCCTTCGTTCTTCTTTCTTATAACATCCCTTAATAGAGGGAGAGCTTGGGTACTCCCTATGGACCCCCAGGGCAAAATGAAACTCTTATATTCAGAAGCTTCAAACTACCCTGATTCACATTAGAAATGTTAACACAAGAAAAAAAATGTGTTCTGAAGGGTCAAAATCCAAGATAGCCGCAAGCCGGAACAAACATTTTTTTAAACCATACGTGTGTTACTTATTTATTTATTTATTTATTTTTGAGAAAAACGAACAACAATTGAATTATGAAATATACCTTGTTTTCTTTGGTAACTAACAGATAATTAGCGAATATAGGTCTGCGTTTAGAAGAAAAAGATGACGAAATCTAAAAAAAAATCAAATTTTTACGTAATTTTCTATTTCTCTTTTCCCTTACACTTAATGCCACTGTTACTTGGAAGTCAAATTTACTACTAAAATATTTTGCTATCTATCCTCCATCAACGTACAAGAATGTATGGTTTACACTTGCTTAGTTACAGATAAAAAATATATAAAGTAAACCAAATTTTGGCACAAAGCTGGAATTTACAAGAAAAAAATGTTTTGTAAAAACATCGTAAAAATAAGACAATACACATACGATTGAAACTTACTCAAATTTCTAAAACACTGTTTTCCTTCTCATAAGTACTCGTACAGGCATATTTGGAGGAAAATTTGACTGGCATCAGTTTTGTAGATCTTTAAGAATTAATAGAAATTTCCCAAATATACAAATGCATAATCATACATTATGTAGATATATATTTTCACAATACTGTATAAATATTTTCATAACATTACATTGGTAAATAACACAAGTTTCTCCTTATGCAACATTGATAACATTTTTAAGCATAGAATTTTGTAAATGGATTTTTTTCTGCGTATATACGCACAAGATTTTCTAATGAACAAAGGGCGATGAAGACTCCTGTGACTAAAATTATAAAGTTATTCAATTTGTTATTTATAAAGTTAGTTGAAAATACATAAAATTTATAATATGCGTTAATTGGTAAAACATTTAAAGCAAAGAAATTTATAGTGATGTATGATAAATAATACATCATCATCATATTCAGCCGTTTTCTATCCACTGCTGGATGAAGGCCTCCCCCTTTTCTTTTCACATATCTCGGTCTGCTGCTATCCTCATCCATGTAGCTCCTGAAAAACGCTTTATTTCATCTACCCATCTTGCATTTGGACGTCATCTCGGTCGTTTCTTTTCTCGAGGAAACGAATGTAGTACATTCTATCTGAAATTCCTTCAATTTCTGTGAGCCGTGACATCAGGTCTTTATTAATTATAAAGCCAACGCCTGTCGGTTTTCCATTTTCTGTTCCTTTAAAGTAGAACGTGTGCTCCGACGATAGTTCCAACTGTTCTTCATTCTTCCTCCACACTTCTGATAGTCCTATGATGTTCCACTTAATCCTCTTTAGTTCATTCTTCTAATTTGTCCTCTCCTGCAAGTGATTGACAGTTGACATTCGCCACGTATAGGTCCGTTCGAGTTGCCGTGTCGATGGGCTGGCAGTCTACAGTCCAAACCCGGGCATTTTGATCCTCTGACTTCCTGCAGGACTGACCGCTGCCGTTGCCAGCTGTATTCCGTCCTCCGGGCAATAAGGAGCCTCCGAGGCTGTTTCCTTACTTGTACCATCATGTGTAAAGAAAGGAGGGGTGCTGACATTTGACTCACCACGCTGTCAGCTAATGCGGGTTGGTGAGCAGCCCCATCCATGTTCGTTCGCCAAGCAGTTCCTTGGGTACTAACAGGCCCCACGACGTGAACGTATGGATTGGAGGCGTCTACCCCGGTCGGTTCCCTTAAGCCTTAGCAAGAAGAATTAAGGGGTCTCCTCGCAGTTACAGTCCCGGTTTCCCGGCCATACATCATAATTAGACTATATAATGATGAGAATCTAAATAAGTAAAGTTGTCATTACAAGTAAGTAATAATGAACTTAATATGATTAGACAACGTTTTACAATATAAGATGTGTAGAAAAAATCACTTCAGGATATTTTTAATGAAAACATCCTACATAACTATTATATAAGAAGTCTAAGAACATTAAGTACACAAACTTGTAAGGTTTATGCTTAGATTATGTTTATTATTTTCTGGCAGTGCGTAGTAATCGATTATCATTTTAAAAGAACTCAGGATCTTGCGATCATTTACGTAGCGGAATGAATACATTAAACTTAATAAATTATTTATTTATGGGAAATACAATAAAAGAAGAACGATTGATTTTGATTAATTGTGTGCTCTTAGTGGGAAATATCTTGGAAGAGAGACTGTAATCGTGGAAAGAAAATTATGGACATCATTAAGATTAGTTTGAAACGAAACGATGGATTGCAAGAAAAGTTGGAAGGAGAAGGCACTACCCTACCCCAGTCTGAGCCATAGATGTCTAAATGCCACAATTGAATCCAATTCAGTTCAACACAAGTGGATGAAATGTGACGATGATGACTAGCTGAGTTTTCTACTTTGATCTGCTGTCAAGCACAGTGGCGTGTAAATAGTACTATGATGCAAATTTATAAATCATACTGGCATTATAAACATTGATTCACACTTTTCATGGTTGCTCTTTGTTCATGAAACAATTCCATCCAGGTTTCTTGTTTAATCCAACAAGCCGCATCAAATTAAAGAGTGAGTTGCTTCTTCAGGTTTCGGACAGTTTTTGAGTTGATTGAAATCCTCAAGCACGTTATTAAGGCCGCTTCCTCCACTTTTCTTTGGGTTCTAACGCAGACGACCTTCAAGATTAAAAGAACCACTCTGAATTCGTTGAACCTTTTACTTCCATGGCATGGAACATACCTAAATTATCCAAAGGGCGGATATTTTCATCTTTTCACTGTTGATTTTTGATAGTCCTATACTGATGAGAGAGGTCAAGGAAACATAAGTTCCATGGTATGATACGCAGACTCGAATGGCAATAATAGATTTAAGAAATTTGATCCATATAATCGGTGAAGGGCTAATAACACTTGTTTACATTGGTAAGATAAGATAAAATGAATTTTATGGGCCGTAACAGCACTTGTTTGCATTGGTGATAGCTGATATCGGCGGGGGCTCGGCCCCCTGCCTGCGGGCCTGGACTTTCACTATGTGTGAGAGAATTGGGTAGCTAATCAGTCACAATCGATCAACGTAGAGTTAAATTATACAACGTATACACAAAAGAAGATGCGACCAGATTATCAAATAAAGGTACGTTAGTCAATGAATTATGATTTTGAGAAAACTTAGAAAAAGGATAGAATTTGATAGTTTGTCATAATTTTTCGTGGCTAGAAATCTGTGCGATTGTTATTGTTATTATTCGTATCAGTTTTAGATGCTTTGAAGATTCACTAAACGTCTTCCCCAGGCTGTTTTGAACTATAAGAACTAACAAACCCACTGCTCCTGACATTGATCGAAATTTATCTGCTGAATAGTTTGAAGACAGTTCGTGTAACAATGTATATACACAACATGTGCAATGGAACGATACAATGATCAAAGCTTTAAAATTATGATTTCGAGATTAAAGTAACATGATTCGCCCGCAATGTCCTCTATCTAAAAGCGATACTGGACTGACTACTGATGCTGCCAAAATTTTCATGAATATATGAAGCCAGGAAGGGGAAAGGACACTTAATCTCGTTTGTCCACTTCCAGTCTAAACCAATGTGGACAACATTTTCAGTTCTAACTCAGCTTTGTACGCTTGATATCGCTGTGTGGGCCGTTTTTTTATTTATGTCTTAATTCTTGCAAAAAACTTAAATATTTGCAGTATTTTCCACTGGATGCAGAGTACGGTATACTATTATATGACTAACTCAGGAATTAAAACTTAAATATAAACGGGACACACAGCGATATAAATAAAATTCAAATGTTTTTTTTAATTCTCCAGTTAAATACGCCGTTAGACGGACTAGTACCGTTACTTCGTGTTATGACACATTTTGATCACGCATAGTGTATCAAGCGAAGACGGGTTAGAATAAGGCATGTGAGCTGAGACAATATTTTTCATTATACACGATGCATATTTAACTAAATGATTCGATTTTACCTCTGCCTTTAACACTCACACCGTGTTCTTGTCCTGAACGCGGACCTTTGCCCTTTCGGCTCATTCAGTCTTATTTTACACTCGCATTTCTCGAAACTGTTATATTTGCGTTTCAGCACTACCACACATGTTGAAAAAAAAAACATTTCAGATGTAGATTTTACATTTTACGGGTAGATAAACTAAATTTTACCCAATATAACGAAGTTTCGAGTAATGGAAGTGTAATAAGATCAAATAAATTAATAGCTGAGCAAAGCAATATGTTTTATTTGGACTACCTAATACTAGGATGCTTTCACTAGTGACACACTATGCCCTCTACGCATAGGGTCCAAATGAATAAAACAAAAATCCTGACTTCCGTGTGGTCAAATGTACAATATGTACGTTTGTAAATTGTAACGAACCTTAACGAAGCGGAAATTAAATTTACTCTTTTATACACAAACCTTTTTCATTATACACAAGGATTATAAAACTAGTGAGTGTTTATCATGTGCTTTCAATACCTAAATAGCCTACACTGTATGCTCATAGAGTACAAGGGTGCTTTACTAAGTAAACACATTTTTATGTACTTATTAAGAAAACGTACTCGTGAATGTGAGTTCATTGGCAAATTAATATACAGCTGACATATTTCTTGTAAAATGATTATAGGTTTATGTATGAAAAATGTACTTAGATAATTATCGTGTGACCATAAAAATGATGCAATCATATCACGTTTGTATTCAATAAACACGGACATAAATTCATTTTAGAGATATTATATGAGAAATCGTACAACATAATCTTCGCATGTAATTAACAAATCTAGAGAATTACCACAGAGGGTATTACGAACTGAGAAAGCGTAGTTCTAGTTAACAGGTCTGTTTCAAAATGATTACCCGATACATACTAAAGAAAGGCTCACTAGCGAAATTGTATTTGAAGCATGTATCCTGTAATATTATAACCACAAGTACTATCCAGAAAATTAAAAAGAAATTAACAATTACTTCTGGCCCTTGTATTTGTATATATCCTTCATCCTCTTGGAGCATTTTTTGTTCTTTAATCTCCATACTTCAAGATCTACAAGCATCGATTAAATGTCTGCCGCTATCTTGATTCCGCGGAGGAATGTTATCTCTCGCTTCTTCCCTGTTGACAGAAATGAATACGTTACGCTGTCGCTAGTTCACGCGATAACTGTTAACGAGCAATCTGGAATACAAATAAGAGAGTCGTCAACGACTGACATTCGAAGTTCCTATTCTGTCTCACGTAACAACCTGTCGGGAATAGGCTCCTTGACCAAGCATGAGTCTTAGATGCCTGAAAATCGTAAAGTTCAAGTTCAAACCTCACAGGCGACCATCCTGGGATTTTCCAGGGTTCCCCTCTTTACTAAGCGAATGCCGGAATAGCACTTAGTAAGGTCCTGGCAGCTACCTTTCCCGTTCTTTCCTTTACCATATTTCCTTCCCATCAGAGATGCTCGAGTCAATAACCAATTTTTATTTCTGTCCTTACGGATGGCTCCGAATCTGTTGGCTGTGCGTTTGTTATAGATGGGGAAGCCCGCTAATTTTGTCCTAATCCCAAATCCGGTATTTTTACTGCTGAGCTATATGCCATTTTAAACGCTTTGGATTTTAGTCTTGTTCGTGGTTTCAACTCATCCTTGTTTGTACTGATTCGCTCAGTGTCCTAGAAAGTCTTGAAAATTTGTTTACCAAGCATCCGCTCGTTGAAGAAGTCCTGCAAGACAGACTATCTGCTCTGCTGGTAGTGAAGTTCTATTTTCCTGGGTACCGAGTCGTGTTGGTATCCATGGTAATGAATTACCAGACCAAGCAGCCCGTGAGGCCTCTGTAGGAGATAACTTGACATTCAGCATGTTCCATTTCAGGATATGCTGATATATTATAGGCAGGTTACACAGAATGAATGGCAGCAACGATGGGATGACATTCCTGTTAATAATAAGAAATTAAAGTAACTGTTGCTCCATGGAATTCATCTTGCCGAGCTAGTAAGCGTGAAAATGTACTTTCATGTAGCCTTCGTATAGGACACAGTCGCATGACTCATGCACATTTATTGCGAACTTTGGACTTTCTGCATTGTAATAATTGCAATGCAGTTTTAAGTAGTCTTCACGTTCTCTTAGATCGTCCTGGATATAGTCATCTCACACAACGATATAACATCCCCAATGACATGGCGTCAGTTTTAAAGGATGAATCTGATGTTTTAGGGAGTTTCTATGTTTATTCGAGAGAGAGGTCTATCATCGTTTATTTGAGTTGATCCATTAGCTGTTAAGTTTTATGCTGTACTATTCTGTTATCTTCTGAAGGCACATTTACAGCCTTCATATTTTTAACTTGTTATACTAAAAAAACCTATACATCTTTAGTTTTTATTAATCTATACACGAGGTAAAGACACGTTGCTGAAAACGTTAGCTTCTGAAGATCTTTTACAACTTCAGATTTTATATGATTTTATTGTTTTAAATATCTTAACAGGTAAGTTGATACGTGACAACGATAAGTGGCTTTTTCTATCGGGACGGGCGTAAGTCATAGTGCTGTTACCGCCGATAAAATCCATTTTATCTTATCTTTTTATCAAAGATGCTTAAAGTTATAATTCAATTTAACAAGAGGCAATTCGACGCGATCTTTTTTTTTTAAAAAAAAAAACAATGCATCCGATCATTTATTGTAGTATTTTTCTATCTTTTGCACAAGAGCAGAACAGAATGTAGCACCAGATACGTGTCTACTGAGAATAGTTCTTTTAAAAAAAACTACTTTTAATTTTGCAACGATCCTCCCGCACAACGCAAGAAGAGGCTAACCTTAAGGAAATCTTAAATAATGTTTGCTGCAAATAAGAACTTCATACCGCATGTCATGCATCTTATTGAACAGAATCTCCCAAATACCACGAAAGAATAAAGAAAGGAGCGACTAACTCTATTGATACAATGGAGGGAACAGCGGGAGACGACAAGATGATGGTCGCATGGGACTACGTCACACTTTCCTCCCAACAACCACTGGTTTTCAGGCGATTGCTTTGGTCATCCGTCAATTCATAGATGCCGCTAGATTTCACATGAAAATTGAACGCTACAAAGGTGGATGCCGTGAAGGATGCACTCAAAGATCACAAGGAAAGGAGACGAGCTAATATGGACAGTCGTTAAGATGGATGAGCTTCCGGTAGCAAAGGAATAAGAGACAAAGGATGCATTTAGGATGCACTCAGTATGAATTAATGTACCTAATATGAATTGAGCCAATCTGTAAATTCACTGAATTCGGATCGGCGGTTGTCCTATCATATTTCCAGAATTTACCTCAGTTTCTTAAAGATATGGTATGGTACATTGACAGACCTTATCAAATTTCTGTCTCCGGGGCCATGACTTTGCGACGAATGCATCCCTCAGACATATTCTAGGCTTCAATCGTGGCTGATTGTCTTTCCCCGTAAATTACGTATATATTGTGTCAATAAAATGGTGATGTCTCCAATGAACGGAATATCTTATTTGAACCGTGAGAATATTTCTAAGAGTGCGGCTGCTGCTACGCGATTTGTAGTCAGTTAGTGAGCCAGTCAATCAAACAGCAAACAATTGCTGCTGTGCCAGTGGTAAGCACCATGAGATCTTTTATAAGAATAGGATCTCGCTACAAGTAAAATTTCAACATAGTGGACATGTGCAGCTATCTTGATCAACTGCAGGAAATGTCTGAAGAAATTGATAAACTTCTACACGTTGAGTCGACTCTTGTAAAGAAAGTCGTGTTCACTTGTATTTTATTAAATATTTTTCCAAAGTTGTCATATAGTTGTCCTTTTCACTAACGCTGTGATTACTCTTGTACTGTGGGGGAAGACTGAATTGCGAACCATTCATTGAGTGGATATGTTCAATTGTGAGCACAAATAGACAACATCGCACAAGAATCTGACTGACCTTCATTGTCCCGCAGATAGCAGTTCAACTTGGCTTAACATCCATGTATCATAATTGGGTGTTATGGGTCTTGTATTAGAAAGAAATTATTGCGTATTGCGAAACTCGGGCCAAGAAAATATGCCTCTATTCAGGTTTTTTCTATGGTCAAGTATTTTCTATTGAGGCATGAGAGATGGAAGGTTATAGGTATTTCTTAAATGACACAATACGTCCTCTCCTATATTCCTTATCAGTTTTCTACTTCCTAAGTAAAAATGCATATTGATTTGTAAGTGCCATTGACGCCATCTTTTTAAATACGAATTTCCTGTATGTTGTTATACAGGTGTATGATATACAGAGGTATTTCACACAGGGGCTCGAGTCCTTGTTGATACGCGTCAACTTGATAAGCTCGATGTGAACAGAAGTGTGATGAGTCACATAAAATCGTGCTCACTATCTTATGTTTCATAACCCGTCATATATGTGCACTACGACTGTGTTTTATTAATATCGAAATGTAAAAGCAAGTTGGAATCTGTTGGTATTAAGCATGCCGACTTTCAAAGCAGGTAAAAGAAATTACTTGTTCGTTAGGAAACGTACATGGAAAATTCGGAGTAATCCAAGACATGTATCCTTATCCATACTATATTTTTCTATAAGAATGCTTCTCAGCTAAGCAGTAATAGTAGTATATTTTCGTACATACTTTAAATTTGTCTTTTTATGCATATACTTCGACGAAATTCACCAGCGTAGTAATATTAATGACACGTACTCATATTTTCAGGACAAACTTGAGAAATTAGTTCTCGCATCTTCCATCAAAGTGGAAAGATAAATCCAGTTTCCAAACAATTGGTGCGCTAGCAGAACATTTCGTCAATCATTTACATGCGCGCGGTATTTCTTAAGCAGAAAATGGGGGATAAACTGTTAATAGGCTGTGTATATTGATGCCTCAAGCTATATCACATAAAGAATGTTTTCCATTTCTAATTACAAGTTATCTAATCTGGAGAGAAGTGTAAGGGAGACAACCATTTTATCTTAAAACTTTGGTCAGCGAAGTTCATGTACTTCATGAACGGTTGTTTGCTAGCCGCGGCCAGTAACCACCCAAGGGGAAAGGGATTTGATAAGGTTAGAATTGGGATAATTTTTATTTTAATAACACTATTTATTGTTTGTCATTATCATTTTAGGAATATTGAGTTTCCCCTCATAATCATATGGATAAATTTTGCTTTCGGGATCCCAGCACCCGCAAGCTTCTGATTCAAGTATACGCTCTAAACTACTTTTTCCTTTGAAAACAATTCACGAAGTGGGGTAAAGGATTGTTTAACCCTCTTGATTTTATTAGCTTCATTATTTACTGCGTATAGTTTACTTAATAGCCCGCAAAAAAATGTAAAATTTTCAGCACAAATGTAATATTTCCAATGTTTGTGGAAGTGTTGAATTGCAAAATATAACGAAATTTTGACTCCTGGAAGTATGAAATGAGAGTAAAAGAGCGAAAAGTACTTGGAACTATTTAGGTGTTTACGTGTTGGGGATAAGGACTTGGAATGTGTTTTAAACGTCATGCGCATCGCGTATAATGAACAAAATTATCAACAATTGTATATTTTACTTAAATTGAATTCATTAAGTTCACTGACTTGTATAAGAAGTTAAAACTCAATTTTTTATTTGTAGATAGTTGCTAGTATTTAGTAGTATTATAGAAAGCCACTATTTTTCCATTAAAAGCATTTTCAGTTCAGTTTATTTACATTCTGATCCTGGTTTGGTGAATCAGTTTTCGCGTAACTTCTCCATGTGCACGTCAATCCTAATGAATTATTTTCTTTACATTATAATGATACCTTGTCGTATTGTTAGTATTCCTTAATCTCTAAAATTTTCCGAATAAATAATTTGTAAGAAAATATTACCATCAAATGTTCTTAAAATGGACGACGACCTCAGAAATTTGATAGTTAAAACTAAATAAAAAAAACTTTGGACGAAAGTTACCAAAGAAGGTGAGATTTTGGGGAGGAAAGAGGCGCCCAAAAATTAATCTATACTTCTAGTAAAATATCCTTTTCGGCCGGCCCTGCTACAGGAGCGTGCTGATCGGAACTTATCTACGAGAAGTTAGCTGAAGTTATCGAGTTGCATTTTTATTCAAACGTACTTCCTGATTTCGTTTTAATATTATGCAATATATTCAAGAAAAATGTATATAGTAGGTAATGTATCAAAAATATAGAAAGTTTTTCTTTTCGTTTACCTAAAACTTTTTTACATTGTATCATATGCCACAACATAACCTAGTTGTTTATGTTACGCTTTGCCATTAGTTATTATATAATATTTTATATAATTGCACTAAAGTCCATCCAGTACAAGTTACTGGACAAAGGTGATGTCAAATTAATTTGTACCAAATTATTTTTCTAGGTAACGAATGATGAATGATTATTAATACACGTTACGTTAGTTACTGGATGTCTCACCATGATGCCTGTCAGTCTGTGTGATTCTGATTTTGACGGTGACGTAGTGATACTTGACACTGAAATTAATTGCAGTTACGTAACACACAATGAAAAGCAAGTCACGTATAAGACAGAGGCCGAATTCTATCCGGTACAAATATCTGAACACGGAGGAACAATGCAAACCGCCGCGATGGATCCTTTATCTTTTGATTACAACGTTGCAGATCATTGGGAAGAAGCAAATGCAGGCATTGCAAATATGGATTTTGATGACGATGTATTGATTCTTGATGAAATTCAATTTAACAATGTGTCCCATAATAAAACACAAGATACATTTAAAACAGAAACTGAATCATATTCAGTAGAAGTGTCCAAATATGAAAAAAATGTAGAAACAGCTGAGGTTGATCCGTTATTATTTGATGATGATGTGGTGATTCTGGACGATGAAATTAAGTGCAACTATGTGGAAGATAAACGACAGGACGCGTTTAAGACAGAAACTGAATCATATCCAGTAGAAGTATCTGAAGACGGATGCACGATGCAAACAGCTGAGGTGGATCCTTTATCTTTTGACGACAGTATTGCAGTTAATTGGGAAGAAACAAATGAAGGTATTGTAAATAACATGAAATATTTGAGTTTAACTAAAATAACTTTATCTTATGTATTGAAGATGGATTTCTACAAGTTTATAAATGATTCAATTAGGCAGTAACTTATAAACAAACCTTTTGCCGACTTCGATACTTGCGTGGACAAGAACGCTGGGCTGCCGTCCGTGAGATCATGGGTTCAGTTCCCACTTGTGCCACCTATGTTTGTGGACTTTTAGAAGCGTTGCACTCGTGCAATTGAGACAAACTGAAGTCCATAGCTTCTATAGTGTCTCATACAAACTAAATTTAAATCTTTATAAACAAACGTTGAGTTGAGAAGCACACCTGTGTATAGTATGAGACTAAGGTTTACGTAGGCCTAAGGTAAAGTGGTATATGTTAAAGCATTATTTCCGAGAACTAAATATTGTATGAGATACTATAAAGATACACTAGGACTTCCGAAACATTTGATAAATCCATCTTCAATAAAATTAATAAAATTCTTAGATATGACGTACGGTTAAAGGTTTGGGGTAGAGAAATTTAGAGTATTGTATAATAGTTTTTTTATTGTTTCTTCTGTATGCGAAACTCGTTGTGAATGAAGGCGCTGGGCCACCGTTCACAAGGTTGCGGGATCGAATTCCTCCTTAGGCGTTAATGTTTGGATTTAAAAGCGTTGCACCCCGATTGAACGCCACGGACCGAATTCAATAATAAAATTACCCAAATAAAATGGTTTATATAGATCTAAATTTCCACAAAAAAGCTTTTGATGATAAATGGTCTAGTAACTTATTTCTTTAGACTTGACCGTTCGCCCTCAGTTTCTCTAGCTTTTATTTTTTCGATTTAGAATTACAGAAATCTTAGAATTCAATTCGTCGTTGATGTTTCTTTATAATTAACATTTTACAGTTTATTTAATCAACCTACCAACCTTAAAGAAGTCTGACGAAGAATTTTTTGGAAAAGGAAAATTTCATTTTTCATTAATTACCACAAATACAAAAAGTTTTGTATTATTTTAGAGTTAAGTACAGTTCCATTTAGTACGATGGTTACATATTGAGCGAAGCAGGCGATTATTTCTGTAATTTTAAGGCTTTTAGGTAACTTTGGCTCAGGGCGATGAATGATTACGAGATGAATTGGCGGAATGAAGAAAGTAGGAGTAAACGGAAGCACTCCGAGAAATCGTACGCACACGGTTTTTGACCACCACAAAACTCACATGGCACTAGCAAGGTTTATTTCTTTAAATTCTATGCTAATTGTATTTTTCTTTAGAACCCAACCTTCCAGAAACCAATATTTATCTTCCAGGTATCCTAATGCCGACTTTTTGTGTGTGTGTGCTTAACAAAAACTTTAAAAATGCTTAGACTTGTTCACGTGCATGATCTTTTTCCAGTTCATGAGATATTTGGCCACTTTTTGTTGCTCAAGAGAACCCTTCAAGGTTTCCCAGCTGTTAAACAATAAGTTTTGTGTTAGATAAAAGCTGCGAATATTCTTCCAGATCTGTCCTGCTGTTGTGAAAACAGCAAGTTTCTATATACAAAAACAGCTGATATAATTTGGAGGTAAAAAGTAATGTAATGGCTTGTAATATAAATTGGCTATTTCGGAGGAGATTCAGATGTAAATTTAAACCTCGTAATTTACATATTGTAATTGGAACTGGATTAGTATGTTAGTGTGTCGACACGATCACAACAAACAATTCATGTAAACAGAAAGGATTATGAAATGCAATATAATCAGTTTGTAAAGCAGACGACGCCGACTCCAAGCGATGAGGCTTGGAAGTGCGGTAATCACGCCTACAAGAAAGGACGACCTGATACCTTTAGAGTATCACTAACTCATTTCGACTAGTGGTCACTTCTTTCCCTCTGACTTGGTTTCGAGTCAGGGTCCTACCTTCACCCCCACCCCACCCCGACTTGGGTTGGAGTCGCTACGCCTATCCTCTCTAACTTGGTTTGGAGTTAGAATCCTCACTGCAACTCTATCCAGTCCGCAATTATTAACTGTATAAAGTATTTGTATGTAACGTCTTTAGTGGAACTTTCATAATAAAAGGTGTTGGATAAAGTCAACAGTGTTCATGCTCTTATTATATAACAACTATAACATCCATCCTACATCGGAAGGACTACCTAAGATCTATCCTAACATAAGTACTATCACATCATTACGAACAAGGGAAAAGAGCATTACGTGGTGGATCGCCGGGCTTCGAAATGTTTTATCACGATATTACGTAGTGGAAGCGGTAGGGTCTCATCACGTGATAGAGATCGCTCGGGCCTACAAAAGTAGGTATAACAATACGTTATAGTAATAAAAGTGGTTTAGAATATTCAAAGTGCACCAATAAAACAAAAGTAACATAATTGGGAGTGTCTTCAATCAAGTGTTCAACAAACAGTGCAAGAGTGACAACATAATACCAAAATTATACCGTTCGATTTAAACACAACTTTCTGTGGAAACAATTGGATCTGGAAACCCACCCAAAATTTCTTTTCGTGGATACCAAGTCTTGTTGGTATCCATGGTAATGAATTGGCAGACGAAGCTGCCCGTGAGGCCTCTTTAGGAGCTAATATTGATATCCAACATGGCCCATTTCAGGACATGTTGATATAGGCAGGCTGCGCGGAATGAATGGCAGCGACGATGGGATGACGTTGCTGTTAGTAAATTGAAACAAATTAAGATGACTGTTGCTCCATGGAAATCATCTTGCCGAGATAGTAGGCGTGATGAAGTACTTTTATGTCGTCTACGTATAGGGCACAGTCGCATGACTCATGGATAT
Organism: Lepisma saccharinum; assembly: GCA_022664845.1. Classification (NCBI taxonomy): domain Eukaryota; kingdom Metazoa; phylum Arthropoda; class Insecta; order Zygentoma; family Lepismatidae; genus Lepisma; species Lepisma saccharinum. The sequence continues at coordinate 65,210 of JAGDQP010001453.1, forward strand.
CTTTTGCGACGTTTGGACCCTCTGCATTGTAGTGAATGCAATGGAATTTTAAGTATTCGTCACGTCCTTTTAGATTGTCCAGGATATCATCATCTCGGAGTACGTTATAACATCCCCAATGATATGGCGTCATTGTTAGAGGATGAATCAGCTATATTGCGAAGAGCTCTTATGTTTGTTCATGAGACTGGTTTATGTGCGTCTCTCTGAGATGATTATGTCCCTTAGCTGTTAAGTTTTATGTATTACAATTGTTTTATTTGGTGAAGGCCCATTTACAGCCTACACGTTTTTAACTGGTGCTAAAGACTTTATACACATCTTTAGTTTTTATTGTTATAATGGCCATTTACACCAGTAAGTGTTTTCTGGAGACCTTTTTTATATCTTCAGCTTTTACATATATTTTTTAAATTAATTAACAGTTAAAGATCGACGTGACAAAGATAAGGGGCTTCCCCGTATCGGGACGAGCGTACGCCATAGTGCTATTACCGCTCATACACTTTATATTATCTTTATGAGCGGATATTCACTCTACGAAGTCAACAAATTGAAATAAACTGTTTATCAAATGCAACAGCAAAATATTTATTTAAACGAGCAAATTCAAAATATCAAAAAGGATAAATATAAATTAACACATATAGCTCAAAACATAACAATCGCAGTAGAAAAGATGATTTCAAATATCCATATTAAATAATAAAACTACTCTGTTCAGTTGCGACGAACGAACGATTTCTCATAACACTACTACATTTTCAAGTAATTGAACAACATTTTGATAACATTGTACAGAGCATATTGGGAAATACTGTTACAGATGTTTTCATAAAACCAGCGTTAGCAAGAGAAATCGTCAGTAGTAATCCTAGACTACGAAGTTCTATTATGCAAGACGACATAGGAAAATTGTATCAATCATCTAAAAGTTTCCTGGTCAATTTTTCTACTGCAACAGCAAATTTAGATATGTAATTTTATAAATACCATTGATAGGCTAGATTTTTTTTTTCATTTTACATAAAATATATAGCAGCAGCTTTTTATCTAAATCTGCTCGTTTGCGGTTGGCATTACCATAATATGCGATAAAAACTGAGAACTCAGTATTTGAAATTGATTTGTCTGCAATCAACAAAAAATGTTTACGGTTTGTAAAGTGCAGTCGCAACCAAAAAAACGGAATGTTTGTACGAATTAATTTTTCGAAATAATACTTCAACATGCCAAATCAAGCCAGAATTATCCACACAAGAAGAATTTTATATGTATACTCCCTCAGGTCAACATATCACAACTAGAAAGGATGTTAAATTAATAAAAGGTCACGCACAAGTAAAAATCCAGAATAATAAAACTATTCCATACACATTTATCATATCAGGAGTTTGATGTAATAACTACAAGCAATATAAAACTAACAACTAGGCATATAGGGGAACTAGATATAAGGCATTATAAGCTAACCCAAAATTCTGAAACAATTTTTCATTCCCCACTCCAAATCCAGCAAAAGACAATAGATAATCTGGATAATTTGTTGAAACATGATAGGAACAACTTACCCAGCAAGTTCCAAGATCTGCACCCCTAGTTACGTGGGCAACCATAATTATAGTGATAACAATTCTTGTGTTAATAACAGTGTTAGCTATAACTTTAGATAGCGAATATCAACGGTTAAAATTTCTACAAAATCCATAATCTATTTTTTGTGTTCCAGGGGATAACTATTATAGCTCTCATCGTTTTCATAGTGATTTCAATTGTTATCAGTATCATATCCATTGCATATATAATAAAACGAATCAACAATCATCTAAACCCATCAACAATGCAGCACAAAAAAGAATCAAGTGAAGCAAGATGAGATGAAGGTTGGAATATATACTACAAATCCCTCCACAAGAAGAGTGAACCCAACTCCCACAATCACCACAAAGATCACCAACGCGTGCATCGAACCCAATCCCACCAACAATGATACCTACAATACCCAAACTATTAGTGATCTAGTGTACATTTTCTAAAAATGGTCAATACAAAGAGAAAAAAGGCTTAACCCCACTGAGGAGGAATGACGTCAAAAAGACCAACCCTGTTTTGGGAAAGTTAAGGCCAGCGTAAATCTATCAATATCAATTTTTTTAGTGTAAATAATAAGATTAGAAGTGAAATGACCAGCGAATTAACTCCCCAAAAGTAAGTTAATCCCTGGAATCAAGGGGGAGTGTAATGTGAACTGGATTAGTATGTTAGAGTGTAGAAATGATTCACAACAAAGAATCCATGTAAACACAAAGCAAAAAAAAATCCATGTTAGGAAATGCAACATAATCAGTTTGTAAAGCAGACGACGCTGATTCCAAACGGTGAGGCTTGGAAGTGCGGTAATCACGCCTACAAGAAAGGCCGACCTGATACCTTTAGAGTATCACTAACTCATTTCGACTAGTGGTCACATCTTCCCCTCTGACTTAGTTTGGAGTCAGGGTCCTACCTTCACCCCCGACTTGGTTTGGAGTCAATACACCTATCCTCTCTAACTTGGTTTGGAGTAGGGATGTCAACGACTCGGTCAGACTCGAGTCGGCGCTCTTTATGTGCTCGAGTCGGTACTCAGAAAAGCTCGAGTCGGTACTTAGAAAAGCTCGAGTCGGTACTTAGAATTGCTCAAGTTGGTACTTAGAACTGCTCGAGTCAAGTCGGAGCTCACTATGTGTTCGAGTCGGCGCCCATTATGTTCTCGAGTCGCTGCTCAGAGAGACTCACGCTGCGATTCGGTTACAGTGAGTTGAGCTCGAGCCGAGCGGATTGACATAACCGTCAGAAAAGGAGTCAGTGGACGATGCCATAGTAATGCAAAGTTATCTTACCTCATAATTTATACACAGCTATCTCGGTTTTCTAATTGTTCAGTTATTCGAGAAATATAGAACAACAAATTACGTTCCCAAGAAGATCAATAAACTAACTTCACTTCGACTATCGTGCTTTCTAGTATCATTGTTTCCAAAGTTAGTAGGAATGAAAAAGCAAATAGTGAAACTAAATTAACATAAAAAAATAATAAAAAACTTTTTAAAGACATTCTTCTCTTAATAAATTCTTACTAAAAAGGAAAACAAATGTTTATGCATGCCTAAAAACAGAAGCATAGGACCCGCTCTCATATACAGTCACTTCATAAATTCTTGAAATCACGCGCTCCATTCTTTTCATTTTAGTCATGCATAAACAAAATTATTTTTTACTTTTTAGTACGAATTGATTAAGAAAAGAATGTCTTTAAAAGTTTTTTTTTTTAGTTGTTTCGATATCAACGACTCGGTACCTACTCGAGTCAAGTCGAGTCATTGGTCACAACTGCTCGAGTCGAGTCGAGTTGGCGCTCACTATGTGCTCGAGTCGAGTCGGCGCTCAGTAGCTGCTCGAGTCGAGTCGGTACTTAGAACTGCTCAAGTCGAGTCGAGTCGGGGCTCACTATGTGCTCGAGTCGAGGCTCACTATGTGCTCGAGTCGAGCCGAGTCGCTGTTCAGAGAGACTCACGCTGCGACTCGATTACAGTGAGTTGAGCTCGTGCGACGACTCGACTCGAGCGTTAGACTCGCCGCTCGAGCCGAGCGAATTGGCATCCCTAGTTTGGAGTTAGAATCATCACTGTAACTCTATCCACTCCGCAAAGACATAAGTTGCTACACAAAAGAGATGATCCACAATTAATCATTACAGGCCCATGTTCCGGGCCCTTATTTTAATAACTGTATAAAGTATTTGTATGCAACGTATTTAGTGGAACTTTGATAATAGAAGGTGTCGGATAAAGTCTGTGTTCAAGCTCTTATATAACCACTTTAACATCGATCCTACATTGGAAGGACTTTACCTAAGATCTATCCTGTGGATGTCATATGCTCCTTTGCGGTTTTCTTTGTAAAAATAACATGAACATGATGAGAGAGAAATAATAAATCTTGGAAATGATTAATATAATAAATAAATAATTAACACGAATTATACTGTGCGCATGCTAAACTTTTCCGCAAATGAAAATTAACGTTATTTCTTATCTTGCTCTAGCAAATAAACTAGTAAGATTGCTGATGTAATAAATAATAATTTTATGCATTACTTGTCAAATGAAACAGTATTTTAACTATCCAAGTTCCTTTGCTAGTTCAAAAGGAAAGTTCAATGATAGTGTGGCTTGACATAAAGATATCGAAAAAATCGAATTCTTAGAATGAAAATAGTGCATAAGCTAAAATCATAGTGTTTACCTAGGCCTCACAGCCCAGTCACTTCGCATCGGCAATGGGGGAGGAAGACTGGGCATCCTGACTTAAGTTTTTTAGGATTTCCCTGTGTCACCAGGCGAATTGCGGCACGGTACTATAAGAAAGGACCGGCCGCTACCTTCCCCATCTCTACCATCACGGAAGACTGATTGCGAATTGGCATCATGTTCTAGGCTTGACAGGCTTGAACCAAAAGGTTCCCGCTTCAACCCGTAAAATTCAATTCCATATATCGTGTGTCTCGCAGTGAATATAAATACCGTGTATCTAGAGAATTGTAGTTGGGAAGTAAAATAGTTCATGTTATAAATAAAAGCCAGGCCAATAAAAAATAGTAAAATCTACTTTCCTACCATCAAAGATTTACTATACTGATTTGGCAAAATAATATCAATAGCTGTATGTTACTACTTAAATGGTGTTGTATGATTCATATGATGACCTTATCTGTGAACATAAAATTTTGTTTTATCGAATTATTTTATTCTTGTATTGAAGAAATAGTTGCCATTACCAATTGGTTGGAATACAAATAAAAGTATACCCGTTATGAACACTATTCTTATATTATGTATATAAATATTAACAAATCAACATTTTTGAAAGAGGTCGAGATACCACGTATTCGATTGTTGGACTGATAAAGAAATAATGTTCCACTGTTTACATGTCAACTCCGTATCCTTTTGTCAGCAGTTCCCTTAATTACTAGCTTATCTATGTGTCCAAAGTAGATGAAATTTCAACTGATTCTGGTATCACATATTATCTATTATATAATTGGAAATTAACGAAATCACAACAATACAGAGAAACAAAATGTGTAGGTAAGTTTTATTCTTCACCTAGCCTTTCTTGTTACTATGTGTTTTTAGTTTGTAACTTACATTCAATTTTACTGAATTAATACAATATTCAAGTGCCTTACACGTTCGTAGCTAATTCGTATTCTCTTTTTCTTCTAGACGTGAAGATAAGGGTTGAAGATATAAAACAAGAGTCTACAAGTAAAACCTTTATTACGAAACATAGAGAAAACATTTCTGGTAGCCCAGAGGTAAATTATTCAACGAAAGAATACTATATTAGTACTGGTGAATCGCATTTGAAAACTAGTGTTAAATGTTATCACCCAGTATCACAATGTATCCTGGAAGAACACAACTATGCAGCTCGGGCAATAGATTCGGAAAGTCCTATCAAGTTTTCTGCAAATAGTGAAGTATGTTGTCTGAGTGATTCGATTCATTATGTTGCATTGTCCGATTTTGTTTCAGCATTTGTGGATCCCTTATTAATTGATATTGAAAATTCGATAGACCGCAGCTCTGAGCAGCAATTATATCATACTCGTGAAATCGTTCCCCAGCAAGTAGTCATACAAAATAATCTCGAAACTCTACGTAAGTTTGTGCCCGAATTAGAAAATGATGATAATGTATCAACAGATGATATACTTCGTATGACGACTATGTATTGTCACGAACTGAAAGTGAATGAAGAAATATTGATTAACATAGCTCAAGGGTTAAGGAAAACTCAACGACACCTTAAAAGTAAACTAAGAAATATGGTGTATATAGGAATGGTGGAGCAAAAGTCAAGGAAGTCAAAATCTGATCGCGTGAAAAAGAAACAGCTTCAAAGGCGAAGTAGCCGAAATAATTCTCAAAATAATTTGTCTGAAAACGTGAGTAAAAAATATATTCATAATCAGGTGGAGAGAGAGCGGCGTAAGAAACTCCATGATGGATTCCAACATCTTCGTATGTGTGTGCCTTCTATTACAGAGGATGTGAATGTACCAAAGGTCAAAATACTATGGGAAGCTAAAATTTATATTGAAGATTTACAACAAAAAGAAAAATTGCTTCTTAGTAAAAAAGGAAAAATGACTATGCATTTAAAGCAACTTAGAAAGCAACTTCAGAATACTAGATCAACCCTGTTGAGGAATAAATCCGTTAGGCAGTATACACGTAAATCTAGAAAGCGAAAAAGACCGTCTTACAGATAAATTTTTCCACAACTCCTTCAGCTATTGGGCGAAGGATCCTGCGTAGATATCCACAACAGTAACATTTGATCAATGTAGTTTGGATAAACTCCACAAATGGAATCCTGTTTGGACCTGTCGAAAGCAGCATTACTCATGAATGCGTTAGTTTTAAGCCGTGTTGAATTTCCTTATTAAGAAGGTTTGTGTGTTAAGCTTATAGGACAGAAGATAACTCTGGGAAATTGTAAGAAAAGCTCGTTGTGTAGGTAAGAAATATTTTTTATAGAATAACTGGTATGTTTGTATTTGCTCGACATACGAAAAAGAGAGATTGATAAGTAACAAGCAACGTGAATTCTATGAAAAGAATATTCTGAATACAATCCAGGTAACTGCGCCTCGATCCTTATTCCACAATCCTGCATAGTCAGTCACCTAATCTAACTTAAACTTTATGCCCTTCACCGCAACAATATTTCAAACCCAGTAAGCAGTTTGCTCAAGAAATATGTAATCTGCAAGAGCTCGAGATAAGATCGAAGTGTTTTATGATATCATGTATTCATTTAGATCATAATGTACACATTTCTACAATATAAATTGTTAAATACACACTATTTTTATTTTTTCTGTAAATTGAAACAACTCTCATAGATAACTGAATATTTTATAGTATTTTCAAAGCTGAAGTTCTGCATTATTTTTTCTGTGATAATCGTGTCTGCACAAATAATTAGGATTTTACGTTATATACGATACTCTTGGTTGTTTTAAAGAGTACATATCGGTAATGTATACCCTTTTATGAGGATTTTTTACTCTGCAGAGATTGATCAAGCTGACCTTTAAGTAAGCAACATATTTTCTTGTTACCTAAATAACAAGCTAATGAAGTTTGATATTTGAATTCGAAGTTACCTATAGGCACTTACACATTTGCTATTTTTCGAAATCTTTTGGAATGATGAGGAAGATCTAATTTATTAATAACCGTCGTTTACGTTTATTATATGAAGATTCTGGTTGGCTTTGAAACTGTTCACTGACAAAGTAGAGCCCACTCCTCTAATTTTGATGTTATTTACATGTTTTACTTATTTTGTTTTAAATGAACAAACATATTTCCTAATGATAATTCCTGTGACGTTAATCCAGCAGAGTTTCTTTTGAGTAATTTGTAACCTTACTCATATTTCACCTAATTTGGATATATGTATTGGCATTTATTTATGATTACACGCAGCAATCAAGCACTACCTGTAAAGCAATTTGAAATTCTCTGAAGTATTTATGTTTTCTCTGAAGAAGAAAAACAGTAGAATTTGCTTAAAGCCTAAAATAACATTAAAGATACATTTCAGGAATGTATAATAGCAATGTGTTGCTGATCTTTGCCTACATTTCACCTGCGAAACAATTTTTATTTTACCGACTTGCCAACCTTTCCAAATGTTCTTACATTAAGACGTACGCTGAATATATAAACACGATTTAATTTCTGATTTGTATCTTCATCAATAGACAGAAGAATTTAATGAAAACTAGAAGGATGTACTTGTCAGCCTTGTGTCATTACCAGATATTGGACACTAATGGGTTGGAATTCCTTGTACCCTTGGGGAAATATCTTCGGAAAATCTGTCGACTGAGTGAAAGTTACTTATTCTTCATGCAGCTGTAAGGATGAATAAAAGGAAAATGTAGTACAGTCTGGTATTTTTAGATGTTCGAAAAATTGTAGAAATTTTATTAAGATATAAGCGTTTCTAGAACTTAATGTACCTACATATTTGTCTTTTATCGTTTTGATATTAAACAAATTGTAACAATGTAAATCTGTGTGACATTGTGAAGTAAATATCAACTGCTTACATTGCTACTGAACCGAAATGGTTTTGAAGCATCACTAGAAGCCTTGACGAGAAGCAGAACTACTTTATATATAATGCGTTCAAAAATGAACTTCGTCCTCTGTTAGCTCTTTTTAGTATGCCGCAAAAGACCATGTAGTTTGCCAAAGCTATTGAATCGCTCTATAAAATTATCTAATCTGTGAAAATGCCTTTCCATGCAATAGTTTTGTTAGAATTCTCCCAATCATTAAGTGTCTATATATTTTTTTAAATAATATGATTATATTGATTTATTACTTTATTGTGTAGTTGTACTTGCTAAGTTATTGTAAACTACTACGTTGGACCTTAAATAGTTACACAATTGATTGAGATTTTCATGTCAGGCAGAAACTTCGCGATTAAACATTGATAAATAAGCGAAGATAAACTTTTGTCAGACATTTAATAAAAACACTTTGTACCCAGATGTCACTTTCAACTATTTTCTATTCTCTGCTTGCTAAAGGTTTTTCCCATTTTTCTTCATATTTCACTCAGTTGCTGTACTTATTCATGTACGTGAAAAACGTTTATCTTCTTTCCTTCATCTTAGATTTGATTGTTTTCGAGATTGTTCCTTTTCCATGTGACAAGTCCCACGTCCACTTCATCTTCAAACTATCAATTTTTTCATTCTGGTTTGTAGCTCTTCTGGCACAGAGCATTGTGTCATCAGCAAATATAAGGTATTCGCCATTTTATGTATATCATCCTAGTTTGTAATTTATTTAACACAACAGTTTCGGATGGATTAATTTTCCCTCACTCCTTTCCCAGTTTTGATCTTGTCACCTTGTTGGTGTAGTCTAATGAGAGGTGCTTCAATAGAACCCGAGCTTTCGTAGCTCAGCGGTAGAGTGATGTCGTAGCATTCGGGAAGTCGTGGGCTCAAGCCCAGCGGCCCACCATCCTGCCTGAGGTTCTTCCTGTCACACCAGGCAAATGCCGTGAAGGCATCTACAACTTAGTCCCTGGTCGACACCTTCCCGTATCCTTTCTCCCCACCTATCCCGGCCTAAGCCTTATCTAATGGAAGTAAATAAAATTAAAATGTGCCAACAGAATAATTTACTGTGGTTTGTACACTTTCGGTGCCTTTATGGTCAAGTTATTTAAGTAGTACTGTCAAGGTAATCGAATTGAAGACCTTTCCAAAATCTGTGAATCCTAGACACAGTGGAAGTTCATATTCGTTACTCCTTTCCATAACCTTATTCAAAAGGTGTATAAAATCCAATCTGCTAAATTATCTACAAAACCCGGCAGGTGCATTTCCCTATTTACGATATATTTCTCGTTTATTACAATTCACAATAAGTTTCCAAACTGACAATACATTCTATAGTTTTCGAAATATTCTTTGTCCCCTTTTTTGTGTAACAGAGTAATAAAAGCATTGTTCCAAATTGAGGGCATTTCTCTCTTCCAGGGGTACATTGAGAATATGTTGGCAAGGACTTCTTTCATCTTTTCCCCCTATTTCAGTATTTCTTTCGTCTTTAGCGATTTTCCTTTCCTCGTCCTTCTAAGAACTTTAGCCCTTCCCTCATTACGTCTGGAACTTCTCTATCTTCTTTCTTTTCGTACAGCTTCATAGAAGTAGAATTTCAGTCTCTCTCTCTCTCTCTCTCTCTCACACACACACACACACACACACACACACACACACATATATATATATATATATATATATATATATATATATATATAAGAAGTGTGGAGAAAGAATGAAGAACAGTTGGAACTACCGTCAGGGCACACGTTCTACTTCAAAGGAACAGAAAATGGAAAACCGACATGCGTTGGCTTTATAATAAATAAGGACCTGAAGACAGTGATCACATAAATTGAAGGAATTCAGTTAGAATCGCACGGGTAGCAATAAAGATAAACAAGAGATACAGTATGGAAATTATACAAGTGTATGACCTCCAACAACCTCGCACCCGGAAGAGGAAGTCGAAGACCTATACGAGGACACAGAAGATTTTGGATAGTAGCAAATCGCATTACAAAATTGTATTGGGAGACTTCAATGCGAAAGTAGGAACCAAGCAGAGCAGTGACACGAAAGTGGGAAACTTTGGATGTGGCAATAAAAACAAGAGAGCAGAGAAGTTAGTGCAATTCTCAGAAGCCAACAGACTCTTCATTTCCAATACATTTTTCAAGAAACCGCCCCAGAGGAAGTGGACATGAAAAGGCCCAAATGGGACCAAAAACTAAATAGACTACGTTGTATCGAATAACGGGGAAATTCTGCAAGATGTGTCTGTTCTGAACAGTTTTAAAGTCTCGAGTGATCACAGAATGGTGAGATTAAGCTAAAACTAAATACTAGACTTGAGAGAAAGAAGCTTATCAGAGAAAAACCGCCAGTTTTAGATCCGGAAAATCTAGGAATGCACAGACAGACATTCGAGATAGACCTAAGCAACAGATTCTGCGCCTTCGAAGAGTTAGAGGATGATGATGACATCGATAGCAAAAATAAAATATTGACTGAGATAATAAGAGACACAGCCAAGGAAATAGCAGCAACCAGAAAGAAAAAAAAGAGAGCAAAATCTCAGAAGAAACTAAACTCTTGATGAAGAAGAGAAGGGAAATCAAAGAAGACGAAAATTACATAAAGAGGATTGAGTACATGGAACTAAATAAAACCGTAAGGAAGAAAATAAGAGAGGATGTACGAAGATATGACGAAAATCTTGTTAGAAATACAATCGAAGAAAACCAAACAGCAGCTCATGATAGGGAAAGAGCAAATAATTGCAGTTAAGAGACCAGACGGGACCGTAACACGAAATAAGGAAGAAATTATAAACATTTGGAAACTTCTGCAGAGAATTGTACTACTCCGAGGAAGAACTAGGAAATGAAGACTCAGAAGAAAATGATTTAGAAGTCCCAGACGTGATGAAAGAAGAAGTGTATAAAGTACTTCGAGTGATGAAGAACGGAAAATTGGCAGAAGATAGACTTACAGTAGAGATATTTAAATGGGGAGGGGAAAAGGTGAAAGAGGAACTTGCTAAATTATTCTCGATGTGCCTGAGGAAGAGAGAAATACCCTCAAGTTGGAATAATGCAGTTATCATTCTGTTGTACAAGAAGGGGGACAAAGAACATGTGGAAAACAACAGACCAATTAGTTTACTGTCAGTTCTATACAAAATGTTCACCAAAGTTATTTTGAATCATATTGAACGAGACTTAGACTTTAACCATGGAACAAGCCGGATTTCTTCGTGGATTTAGCACAATGGACCACGTACAAGCATTGAAGTTATAGAAAGGACTAATGAATATGAACTTCCACTATGTTTGGGATCCATAGATTTTGAAAAAGCTTTCGATTCGGTGTCCTTGGCAGCAGTATTTAAATCACTTGAAATCAAGGCATCAAAAGTGCATACATCAAGTTACTGCGAAACATTTACTCTACTGCTACATCTGTCATTAGGCTACATCAAGATAGCGAAAAATTTAAAGTTGGAAAGGGGTTAAGTCAAGGAGATTCAATTTCTCCCAAACTGTTCTGTGTGGTCCTGGAGAGAGAGTTCCAAAATTTAAACTGGGATGAAGTTGGAATTAAAATTAATGGCGAATATCGTCATCACCTACGGTTCGCTGATGACATAGTCCTATTTGCTTCAAGTGCAGAAGAACTACAAACCAGAATGGAAGAACTGAGTAACGAGAGTTCGAGAATAGGCCTTAAAATGAACTTAAGTAAAACAAAAGTAATGAACAATCAACATGCTGCAAGGAAGAAAGTAAAGATTAACGGAGAGACAATAGGCATAGTTGATGAGTATGTTTACCTAGGCCAGCTCAAAACATCGAATGCTAACTTGACTGATGAAATAAATAGATGATGTAAAATGGCGTGGAGTTCATTTGGAAGACTACACTTTATTTTCAAAAGCAAAATACCAATGTGTCTGAAGCGTAAAGTTTATAATCAGTGTGTCTTACCCGTGATGACATACGGCTGCGAAACTTGGACATTGAATGCGCAAACGACTCAAAGATTGAGAGTCACACAAAGATCAATGGAAAGATGCATGCTAGGAATAACCAGGAGAGACAGGAAGACAAATTAATGGATTCGCGCACAAACAAAGTAAAGGATGTAATATGACTGTGAAGAAGATGAAGTGTAGATGGGCTGGTCACATAGCTAGACGAACAGATGGAAGGTGGACAACAAGTGTACTACAGTGGATTCCTAGAGAAAAAAAAAACGACCGAGACGACGTGCAAATGTAAGATTGGTAGATAAAATCAAGCGTTTTTCAGGTGCTATATGAATGAGGATAGCAGCAGACCGAGATATGTGGAAAGAGAAGAGGGAGGCCTTCATTTAGAAGTGGATAGAAAACTGCTGATTAGGATATATATATATGATAGTGTCATCTATCAGTATTTTTTTCCTTTTGATGATTGGCTGTTTGGTTTCCTTCAAATTTACTGGATTGTTTTAATAACGAAATTTCCGTTGTGATAGGCACATCGTCCCTTATTTTCCCCTCATTTCTGTATATTCAATCCTCTTTTCGCTTTTCCCTTTTCTTTTCATCAAGTGATTAGTTTCTTTTGATATATTGCCATTCTTTTTCATGCCAATGTTTCCTTGGCTGCGTATTTAAATGCTCGCTCAGTACTTTATTTCTGCAATAGACATCTTCTTGATTTTTTATCTATTGGAAGGAGCTAAATATGTTCTCTGACGAATTTCTGTACGTTTCTTGCTACATTTTCTGAATCTACAAGTGGCGATTTTTCTCTGATAAGCTTCTTTCTCTCTAGTCTTGTGTTTAGTTCCACTTTACATCTCATCACCCATTGATCACTCGAGATTTTAAAACTGTTCCAAACAGACGCATTTTGAATGAGTTCCTTATTATCCCTTAGTAAAAACCATATCCTAGCACTAGTTCGTTTCTAACTCCATTTGGACCTGTCCATATCCGCTTCATCTCAACATTCTTGAAAAAAGTTTTAGAAATGGAATATCTATTGGCATCTGAAAATTCTCCTAAACTGTCTCGTGTCTTCTTTTTTGCCAAAACCCAGTTCCCAACTTCGTGTCAATGCGTTGAAGTCTCCCAATTCTATTTTATATTGCGATTTACTAAATGCAAAATATTCTTTATCTCTGTATATAGATCACTTCGTCCTACGAATGTGATGTACATTCCTTCGATTTCTGTTATCCGTTTCTTCCAGTTGTTATTTCTTATAAACCAACGCTTATCAGTTTCCTATTTTTTGTTCCTTTGAAGTGGAATGTACGTCCTGTCAGGGATTTTCCTGAACTCATCCAACACCCCAATTTTGAGGGACACGCCAAAGAAATCTGATCTACAGCTTTGCAAATCTTTTAACACCAGAAAATATATTGAAAATTGTAGTGGAATGGTAACTGTGTCTCCAGAATTTACGACAAATTTTCGTGGAGTATAAATGAATTGTGTATTTAAAAAAAACAACAACTTAGAACTGCATTCGTGTGCATGTAACATACCCCTTGAAAGAGCGAAGTATATACGTTTTAGCAGCATTAGTGTTGTACTGCCAACACTGTTTCTTCGTAGACATCATCCTCTAATAAATCTAGTTTATATTAAATTTTTGCCGTTTTGTACAGTGTGCGTCTGCGTTATACATAGATAGATATAGAAATACGTAAAATAAACAGACGCAGTTGCAATCTGAACTTTTTAAGACACAAGAAGGGGGGGGGACAGAGTTCAAATTAATGTTGCGATTACCAATGTGATAACACATATATAAAATGTTTCGGTCTACTATTGTTAAAGAAGCCTTCTACTCAATGATGAATTCAGAGACTTTTACTCTGGGGGGGATTTTCAAAATAATTCTTTTATTTTTTGAAACTTGCTTGTCTGCTGCTGGCGAATTTAGTTCCTTATTAACAAAATATACCCTCAAAATTAAACATTGAAGTATTCTTTTCTCTAAGTATGCAGAACGCCGCAGGCAAACATAACCCCTTGAGAATTTAACAATAAAAGGCTCAGTCTTTCAAGCAGAAACTCTGGGAACATGTAGTCGAATTCTGTAGGAGGTAAGAAATTATCAGCACCAGAGGAACTTTGCAAACTTCCTCTAATATGTAAATATGAAAATAAACAAAACATCTAGGCTAGCGGTTGCTCCTTATTAATCAAATAAACACAAAAAATAGAATAGTATCGTACTTGCCCTTCACAAACAAAGTAGTACAACAAAAGCTTCTATTACGACATATGTATGTGCAGTCCAAACATGACTGTCCTGCCCTACCGACGTAGTCGTGTGGCCTGAGGCGCCTCCAAGATTGCGGGTTCGAATCCCGCCTGGGACCTGTATTTTTGTGAATTTTAATTGCACTCATCTAATCGTAATGAGTCTAAGTCAAAATTACTAAAATGGGCCATACAAAATAAAGTTTACTACCATACTACCCTTGCACACATTGGGAGAGATAAAAGAAATGGAAAGAGCTAAACCTGCCTGAAATGACCTACCACTTAGGGAACACACTAAAACTATTGACAAATACAATAACAGACTGATCACTTGCTGTACATATTACGAAATGTCGTAAACGCTATTTGGCCAAATGGATTTTAAAATGCATGCTAAGATTACTTTCGAAACTGTCACTGCTCCAAGCAACCCTACATCTGCATAGATTTTAATTATTGAACCAAGGAACTATAAGTAAGAGAAATAATCAGCAAATATGTGGGGAAATCTCTCCTAACCTCTTCCCCCTTGTAAGACAACGGACTTAAAACATAAATAGTGCAAAATTCTTAGAATAAATGAAACCACTCTGTATATGACATAGTTGGTATATAATCTTTCTCTCTTTCTGCTTTCCTACCAAGCCAAGCCAGGTCAAATCTGGGACTAAATTACCCAGAAAAGAGAATAAATAGAGCCTACTAACATTCATGTTACACTAATTTTAAAAACTACAAATTACAAATAGTCCAGTCATCTTGCAACATAACTCGGAACAAATTGCAATAGAATTTCTGTTTGCTTTATCTGGCACAGAATTGCGTCCTCAATAACATATCAAAAGTTTACCAATATCTACCGTGCCGTTTTCAGTCGCCATGTTGGATTTTTCTATGGAACACCTTTCACACGAACATCGATAATATCTCAAGGAATGAAGCTAGGCATTTGTTCTATTGTCGAAGACAATGGATGGTAGAAGTAACGAACGTTACTACAAAATTCTTGTCTTTTTAGTGTTCTTCTACTACTTCAATTGCAAATAACTATAAAACCGTCAATGGGAAGGGAAAACACTTCGATACAAAGATAAGAGTCAAATCTGCAACGGTATCTATATCGTAGCTCTATCTTAAAAACTAAGGGAGCTAGTTAGTTTTACGTGGCTCAAGGTTTTGCGTTTTCTGTCGCTCAATTACCAAGCACCATACCTATGTTAAATATAAAGTACTAACTCCCGAGCTCAGGATAAACACTTGATTTTTGCCTTAAAGTAAATGAAATTAATTATTTCTGAATTACATAAAATATCCACATGTGATACGAAAAATGATTCTGTGACAATTACAAAATGCATTGATTTCCTATGTATTTAATGAATAAAGATGAATGAACCCGGAATAAATATCAATAAAGTCTCTCTTCGTTTCGTTGAGACAGAATTTACATAAACGTCTCTGAATTTACTAACGTTTACCGTGTCATTTTCATATAACATATGTGTATTAGTCAAAATAATGGAAACACTTGTGGAAGTCACATTTTGTATTAATACGTTGTTGGTCCACTTTTGGCACCAAATACAGCTTGAATTCTGCACGGAATAGACTAGTCCTGAATGGTCGTGAGTACAGTTTGAAGCCATTCTTCATAGATATGGACATGGAAATCGCCGCCGAATCCCGGTTTCCAAAACTGCCCACTGTAGCGCGATGATATTCAGGACTGGAGACTACGTGGAACAGGGAAGATGTTGACCTCATCAGCATGCTGGTGAAACCACTCTTGAACAGGGCCAGCAGTGTGAATGGGGGGCATAATCATCCTGGAATATGGCTTTTCCGTCTGGGAATAAAATTTGCCCCATTGGATGGACCTGGTTACCCAAGATTTCTGGTGTGAGCGAACGGCGTAATGTGGAAAGGGGCTGATGAATACCATAATAAAGCGCCCAGACGATAATAGAGCCGCCATCATGGTTCACAGTCGAGTTGAGACAGTCCCCATCGAATGGTTGAGAGGGTATTGGCCAGCTCGTACTTTGCCTTTCGTGTTTTGACCCCTATTGTGCTTCACCAACCCTGTTTTACCGTGCACTGTGTATGCGGTCATGACTTTCAAATCTGTACCTTGTGTTAGACCGTATAACGTCGCTGATTTGGTCACAGATGCTCAAGCTAGACAGGCACACACAATTAGACCTCTATGAAACTCACTACACACTTGTACAACGTGTACAACCACACTGTCTCACTTTACTACTAGTGTACAGTCCACCCTACCTGCAACCAACAAGAGACGGTTGATTTGCGCATTGCTCAGTGTTACCAAATGTCCCACTTTTGACATGTTTCTATTATTTTGTCCAATACCTGTATATTTGTTATGTTACCCTAATTTTCAGGAATGCTACTTCTCCAAAAGGCCATGGGAACCAATGTAACAATGAACCACATATCAAGGATGTATAGAGGCGTTGTTGGCTCAACTGTTGATGTTGGTTCAATTGCATGTTGAATGGCTTCTGCTAGAGCTGACTTATTAGCTTGTTGTGGAAGGACAAACGAATCAAACAGAGATGCTGGATAGTTGCATAACTATATGCAAAAAGACCATCTATTGACAACCTCTGAGAATTTGCCAAGATGGTAAATATTTGGGATACAGGAAGAAAATATATTTCTATTGTCTCTTCGTGTACTTTTATCTTGTTATTTACTCCCATTGTCACTCCTTGTGCACCTCGCTTAAACGTGTATGCGTTAAGTTCTTTCCCATTCATTGACTGAAGTATTCATTCACAGACTTCTGTGTTGTCCACATTTACTGCATTGGATATACCTCTTGTGATGCTCCGTAAAGACAAGTTTGACTAAAAGGGATTTCTCTCGATGAAAAATGCAAGCAGCTTCTATCTGTCCTGTTCATCTCGCTGTCTTCTGGCATTCGTTGCTTCCTTGTGTTGTTCACTTATTCGGTACCTTGTATAACTCAGTGGACCTATACGTGGAATCATTGATGGAATCCAAATATGTTGTTGAGTTTCATTCATCCCTCTGCCCCTGGTAAGGCCATCTGTTGTTTTGAGGCTTCGCATAAGCACATGTTCAATGTTAAGATCTGTTGGTAAGCCTCTCCAAAAGTTATCAGTTCACCGAACTACATGAAATCCTTGTTGAAACATGTTATGAACATGATAATGGGTAGCTTCCAGGATATCAATTTGCAGCAAGTGGATATAAATTGTTTTAGTATACAAGTTACGACCTGCAGCTGCAAAACATGGTAATATCGACCTCAAGGACTGGAGATATAGATTCCAGTCGCATGTTCTTTCTACAGTGACAAGTATTTTAAGAATATGTGTCATTTTCAAGTACCGGTATTAATAAGCAAGAAGTTCTTCTTCATTCTGCCATGTGGGTTTCGGTACCTTTCACTTGCTTAATCACATCGAGTACAGCTAAACTTGTAGCGCATTTCTCATTCGGTCCATCATTGTTTGATTGATCACTTTATGAATTTTCACTGATATCTTCAATAACGTTGTGAGCAATAGACTGATAAACTCTGCTAGTAGATGGTGGAATCTTGTTGCCTTGATTTCCTAGAGACGTAGTCGGCAGGTATAGAGCCTCGGCTATTAGGATAACGTTAAAAACGCCATCCACCAGAATGTGTCCTCTTTTTGCTCGAGTTATCGCTTTGCCACTGAGCATATATCACCGAATTCTCCGCCTAAATCACTTCCAAAGTCTCCTGAAGGCCAGAAATTTTAATTGACCAATGAATCGTATGTAACTCATTTAGCTATGTAGACCACCGATTGACAAGACCTTCTTACTCTTTAAGATGTTGTCTGATGGTTCACTCGCCAGTTTAATATGCGCTTTCCACTATAACGGTTGATTAAATGTAGTAACAGGGGTAATATCGATTTTAGTTGCTTGATCAATGAGAAATGTCAAGGTGGAATAAATAGTGTGAAGTTCGTCGGGTTCATATTTATCATAGGTAGGAAGATGGTCGGCGATTTCCCTGGATAATCACTTCTTTGAACCTTCTGCATAAATCCTAACCATCCAAGCCGGGTTGTTCCTAATAAAGGTGAAAATTTCAACAGGAAATCAGACAGTATTCGGGGTGTAATCAATAACTATCTTTGCCTGCATTTAAGATTGTGGATGTGGAACATTACATTTTGTAACTATTCTACTATTTTTCTGAGCCGGTGTCACTGCACCAATCATAACCATGCCATGGAATGTGTTGTTATGGTCAAGTATTTATATGTTACGGTCCACATTATCAGCGGCCTAATGGACAAACTAGCCTGGCTACTGTGTCCATAAAGATCAAGATAAAATGAATTAAATGGGCGGTAACAGCACTATACTGTGTCCATGTAGAAATTTTTTGAAGTACTCCTTTCGTAAAGTTGTACTTCACTGTACGGTGAACAAAGCCCATGCTAGTACAGTGAGTCAATAAAAATCTCGATCCAAAACAGTGATGTAATTGTGTAGGAGGAGCAGTTATTGCACTAACTGTAGAGGAACAGTTATTACTCCTGGACGAGCTGACTGTATAAGGACCTGGCCTATAGATGCCACTTTCTTTTCTTATCATAATTAAACATAAAACAAATTCATTGGATCAGGGTAGCGAGAATACCGTAATCATTGTCCAAATGTCATATCCATATTCAGACTCAAAACTGTATTCAACATTTTCATTATCTTAAAAACATTAAGAAGGCGTAAATAAAGAAAATAAAAGTACCGAATGTAGAACACAAAACAACGAATTAAACAGACAAAAATTTTCTGATGCAAGTCTTGTCTCGATACGATCCCTAATGGATTGACCAATAAGCATACTAATTTACGAAAAAAAAATTCAGCAAACATCAAAACTGCAAAATCGATACGGAACCTCAAGAGAATGCAGTATCGCACAAACCTTTGCGTGAGTTATTGTGATGTAATCTTAAAAGATATGACGAACTATAAACAAAAGTATTTAAAAAATCGATCTCATAAACAAGCTGATAAAAGGTTTTTTTTTTCTGGAGGTGCTCAACAAAAGTTCTCCATTCGGTGTCTGAAATTCTAATTCTAGTATTTTAAATGATTTTTTAAAGATTTCAAGAAGTTTGACCGTATGATTTTCGTAGTGGTAAACTAATTACGAGATCCTGGCTACCCTGATCCACGAAATTTGTTTTCTGCTTAATTCGTTCTTTTGTGTTCTACATTCGGTATTTTTATTTTCTTTATTTATGCCTTTTTAATGTCTTTAAGGTAATGAAAATTTTGAATACAGCTTTGCGTCTGAACATGGATATGACATTTGGACAATGATTACGGTATTCTGGCTACCCTGATCCACAAAATTTGTTTTCTGTTTAATTCGTTGTTTTGTGTTCTACATTCGCTATTTTTTTTATTTTGTTTATTTATGCCTTCTTAATGTCCTTAAAATAATGAAAACTTTTCAATACTGTTTGAGTCTGAATATGGATATGACAGTTGGACAATGATTACGTTATTCTGGCTACCCTGATCCAATATTTTTTTTGTTTAATTCGTTGTTTTGTGCTCTACATTCGGTATTTTTTTATCTTGTTTATTATGCATTTCTAATCCTTTTAAAATATTTAAAAATTTTCAATAGCATTTTGAATATGAATATGGATACAACTTCACCCTGTTGCCAAAGTGTGCTGTGTTATCTAACTCTTGTTTTAAAAAATACGGACATTTTCATGCATCATACTGTATATCAGGGTTTCTCAACGTGGGAGTCGCGACCCCCAGGGCGGTCGTGGGTTCTGTGAAAGGGGGTCACGAGGGGGATTGAAAAATAAATTTAGCTAACCTTTTCTAGGTTAAAACTAAATTTCCAAGAAGGTATTTTATTTTGTATCCTCTTTCTTTAAGTACTAAAGACAAAGTAAATTGTTGAATAGTCTTTGGATTATATAATTGGGATATTTATTATCAAATACAGCAAATCAAATTCCGTTTTGAAAAGAAAAGGAAATGAAGCGCACACGAAAAGAACAACCTAAGTCCATTTTTGAAAGTTGTAAGAAAAACACATTTCAAAGTGTAGGCATGCACTTGAATTTTAATTTATTTTTGGACTTTAGGTATCTTTACCGCCCGAACTTATGATGCCTGAAAGGCCAAAAATAAATTCAAATTCAATTATTTACACTTTAAAATGCGTTTTTCTTGCAACTTTTAAAAACTGACTTTGATTGTTGTTTCTATTAACGTTCAAACATTACACAAATATAAAAACAAAGAAACAGTTACGGAATATTGCACCAGCTTAAAGTTAGTTCCAAATCTGAGCCTCTTTTGATTTAACCAGCCGTAAATGCCCGGTTGAATTCAGGCATAACATAAATCACTCCACTGTTCTTTACCTTATATACGAGAAGCATGATGAAAGTAATGACTGTTGTTGACCGTTACATAGGAATGTATTAATACTTAGTTTCCGTCAGCAACATTACTTTCCGACGTAATGATCAACAGGCATTACTTTCGGTATGCTCTTCGTACAATTAAAAATTTTCGTTAAAGGTGTTCAGTAAAAGTCATTTGTTTTATATCTGTTGTCCAGATTAAAGAAACTACAAGCGCAATACATACGTTCTTTGTGTACGAGTGACAATATTTAGAAAAGAATAGTAGTTAGGAAGCATTGATGGAATGATTAACAAATATCATAAAAGGGAAAACGAAGTAGATAGAAGAAGCCTATTTATTTAGTTGAAGATTGTCTCACGTTCTGAATTGTAGTATGCAGTCTAGTATGTAGTAATACATATATAATAATTTCTGTAAGGATTTTAAAAGTACTTTAAATAGATTGTGGTAATACTGGCTCTCGTGTACACAATTGAGTTAAAGTGATATCATACACTCATATACGTGGGAAACCAAACACTTTGAAGCAAGTGGATGAACGTCTAAGAACGGAATTTCAATGGGCTCCACACGACTTGAAACAGACTCCCACACAGAAAGCAAGCATGTTAAGCATGCTGAGATTAGATCATGTTGTAGAAAATCTATCAGCATGAATAAAAGTTAAACTTTTGTGAGAATACATTAAATTAAAGTTTGTTCTAGCCGTAGTGGTCTTGATGGACGCTATATACACTTTCGTATAAAAGTTTTATGAAGAAATATTAAACATACTGATCGCAAATCACACAATTTTGATGATCTTTGAAGATACAAAATATTATGTTTATTAAGGTAAAGGATATCTAGTACAAATATGCTACGTAATTAATGTGAATAAACTTAAGAGTCACGTAAGTAAGACAAAAACTAGGACGTAACAGTGGACTGATGATTATGAGATTATTTTATAAGGTTGTTGACGATTGATAAAGTTTGAAAGAAGCAAATACTTTTTGAACATAATAAGAAAAACAAAATGTGTTTCAAACAAAAAGCCAAATTAATACCTATCTATTGTTTTCCTGTTGTTTACATTGTTCGCATCTGTTTGATTGTTTAGAAGACATGTTGGCTTTAGGGTGTACGGTTGTATAGTGAGAAATGGGATTTACAATATCTTCAAAATATGCAATATATGGATGGAACCATAGGGTATTTCATTAAATACTTGTTATTGATAGTTTTCTTTGATTTGATGAGCTTTCAGTACATTAGATGGTAATGAAGTTTAATGCTCGGCTGCACTTTTCGATGTTCCCCCGATATAAAAAACAAATTAGACAATTTGGCGATCGAGGCTGTGTTTGATACGGATCCATTGGAAAGAATTTTTGATTCAAGGGCAGATTAGATATGTTTTGATTTTATTATGGGTTACATAACATACGAGTAGTCAGAAAATTTCGTGAAACGAAAAGGAGCAAGTGTTGGACAGTCCAATCAAATTCATTACATATATCTTGTAATGAACCTTGCCTACACATATTAAAAGTAAATGGGCATCTAGTTTTGGCAGAAATTGACACAGGAGCAGCTGCCAGTATAATGTCAGTAGATATGTTGAATAGAATCAAGGGACACGAAAAAATAATACCAATTGAAACAAAACTGTTTGCGGCTAATGGAGATAAAATGATTACGCATGGTATTGTGAATCTAGAGGTAGAGCTAGCAAAAAAAAAGTATGCTCCACGAACTTTTATATAGTTAAGGCTCCTATAAAGCATACTTTAATAGGTAGATATATTATTAACAAGTTATGGCCAAATTGGAAACAGTTTTTCAGATCAGACACCATAAATGGTATGAATCATGTGGACAGTGAAATAAGATGTAGAACTGAGGAAGTTTCAGATTTGAATTTAAAGGATCATATTCTCACTGATTATGCGGATGTGTTTAACGACAGTATAATTAATCCGATTAGGGGTTATAAAGTAACAATACCAATTAGAATTGATGCTATTCCAATTTTTCGCAAGCATTATAATGTACCGTATAGTTTAATGAATAAAGTTAAAGCAGGATCGCAAAAATTGCAAGATCAAGGAATGACTTCACCCGTTTCATGTGCTGAATGGGCCACACCCATTGTGGTGGTTCCGAATAAACAAACAGGTGAAATCAGAATCTGTGCAGATTTCAAAACAACTATTAACACTGTTTTCAAAAACATGGCATATCCACTTCCTACATTGGATGATTTAATAGCTAAATTACAGGGTTCAGACACATTTGTTATTCTTGATTTGAATCAAGCATACCTACAGTTGGAATTACAGGAACAAGCAAAAAAGTTACTGGTATTAAATACCCCATGGGGGTATTTGGTTTAACATGTTCGCCTTTTATATTACAAAAGTTTATGGATACCAGGCTATCAAATTTTCCTTTCCCTCAAGCATATTTAGATGATGTTATTTATGGGAAAGGAATTCAACAATGCTATGAAAGGACGGGTTCGGTATTGAATAAATTTCGGGAACTAAATATAAAGGTTAAACAATCTAAATGTCAATTTTTTAGTAAACAGGTGGAATACTTAGGACACACACTTACGGCAGAAGGATATAAACCTATAGATAAACATTATCATGCTATTATTAATTGTCCTGAACCAAAAAATACACATCAACTGAAATCTTTTTTAGGTATGCTTACTTTTTTCCAAAAGCATGTTCCAAAGTTAACTCCTCAACTTTATCACTTAAACAAATTGTTACAAAAGAATCACAGATGGGAGTGGACCTCAGTTCATCAACAAGAGTTTCTGAGAGCGAAGAAGTTGATAAAAGAGTGTAAATGTGTCAGTATTTTTGATCCATCAAAAGATGTTGTTTTAATAACGGATGCTAGCCCGTATGGGTTAGGTGTGCAATTATGCAATAGAACCAAAGAAGGGAAGCTACAAACTGTGGCATGTGCATCCACTATTTTGTCATCATCCGAGGTCAATTATAGTCAATACGAAAAAGAGGCACTTTGTTTAGTTTGGGGTGTAAAAAACATTCATAAATATCTATTTGGTAGGCAATTCGAAATAAACACAGATTCACTACCTGTCAAACTTATTTTTGGAGAAAATAAACAATTACCCTCTTCCGCGCATCCACGCCTACTACGTTGGGCATTATTTCTATCCGGATATAATTACATTATACATTATAGCAAACATGTACAAGTGGAGGATTGCCTGTCTAGATTACCTATAGGAGAATCAACTGGGGATGCAGAACAAACTCAATGTTATAATGTGCATTTAATGAACAATCTACAATAGTAAAAGAGTTGGCTCAAGAGACTCAACGTGATTTAGTACTACATCAAGTATTTCAATGGGTTAAGGAGGGTTGGCCAAATACTATACCCAAAAATGACCAACAACGATGTTATCGTGATTTCTTTCGACGTAAAGAATTAGTAACAATTCAAAATAATTGTTTATTATTTGGTCAGCGTCTGATAATTCCACCCAAATTCAGACGACAGATATTAATTGGCTACATCATCAGCATCTAAGTATTGAACGAATGAAAGCGATTATGCGGGCCTATTACTGGTGGCCTGGAATAGATATGGAATTGCAAGCTCTTGTCAATAGTTGTGTTCCGTGTCAGGAGATGGGAAGGATAAACAATCTACGATGGTATAAGAGTTGGGCGACTCCTACAAGGCCATGGGAACGGATTCACATTGATTTCTTTTATCTTGCTGGTCAGAAATTTTTATTATGTGTGGATAGCTACTCGAGTGTTGGAAACACGTCATATGAAACAGTGTACAGCTAGAGAAACTATTAATATGTTAGAATCAATCATGAGTGTTTTTGGGCTACAATATATTATTGTAAGTGACAATGGTCCCCCATTTACAAGCTTTGAGTTCGAAAACTGGTGTCATGAGAACTGTATTCGACTCTTACACTCTCCGCCTTGGCATCCTCAGAGCAACGGTCTCGCACAAAGACATGTGCAGGATGCCAAGGTGATGTTAAGACGCATAGCCAGAGAACAAGTTAACCCAGACTGGAGGCAGATAACTCAAAAAATACAATCTAACATAAGATTCGCTAATACTCAGTGTTTGGGTAATAAATCTCCCGCGGAGGTTATGTTAAGTTACAAACCAAAAACTTGCTATAACACATTATATCAACAGGTAATCTCTAAACGAGCTTTTAATAAGTTAGAAGATCAAAAATGAGATAGAGTTCAAATCGGTGATTATGTGTGGATAAGAAACCAATATAATCGAAATCCTCGCTTTATCAAAGCTAAAGTATGTAAAACTCTAGGTAACAGAATGCTAATAGTAAATGTATATGGTAGAATGCAGAAAGTACATTGGCATCAATGTAGAAAATATGTACCCGTACATAGGCAGGAAACTGAGGAATCAACTTCTTATTGGTGGAAAGAAGAGGATCCAGAACAGAACAAAATGAATAAAGAAAATCTAAACTCTCGCCGTTCTTCAAGGGCACGTATTCCTAGAAAACACTTTCAATGCGAAGGATATTGATAATTTTACTGAGGATTCTGACAGCCATAAAATAAGAATGTTGAGATTAACGTAAATGATAACTTGTCGTTTCAGTTAAAAGAAGAAGAGGAAGAAAAGATAGAAATAAATGGTAAGGAAAAGAATGATATTAATGGTAGTGATTTTTCAACGGATTTGAAGCTCATTGAACCGGAATCATTTAAGGAAGAAGTTATGGATATCGAACAAGATAAGCTTAAGTTGATACTAAATTGGAACGGAACTAATTTGGATTTCTCCCAAGTCGAGACGTTATTGGTGAAAGAGTATGGTGATAGACTTAATTTTCATCGACGCTACAATCATTGTATTGTAGGAGAGGTTTGTAAACCATGTGCAGCAGATTGTTGCAGATATATTGAAGAAGTTCTTTATGATGTAATATAATGTATTAGTGGTTTTCTTTTATAGGTTATGACTGTTATTTTGAATTTGCAAAATGTGTTTTATCGGTGGTTACATGATTCTGTTGTGATGAATCAACTGAAATGAATCTAAGTCCAAGTGATGTATTCCGTTGAGAATGGAACAGTTATAGTTTAGAGAACACAATTTTCTTTTTTTTTCTTTTTTTTTTTTGATTGACCAGGTAAGTCCATTGAATGTTTCACTTACGAAGAGGAGGTGAAGTTGATAAAGTTTGAAACAAGTAAATACTTTTTGAACATAATAAGAAAAACAAAATGTGTTTCAAACAAAAAGCCAAATTAATATTTATGTATTGTTTTACTGTTGTTTACATTTTTTGCATCTGTTTGTTTGTTTAGAAGACATGTTGGCTTTAGGATGTACGGTTGTATATTGAGAAATGGGATTTACAATAACTTCAAAGTATGCAATATATGGATGGAACCACAGGGTATTTCATTAAATACTTGTTATTGATAGTTTTCTTTGATTTGATGAGCTTTCAGTACATTAGATGGTACTGAAGTTTAATGCTCGGCTGCACTTTCGATGTTCCCCCGATATAAAAACAAATTAGACAACGATTTAGCAATAATTTCTTGTCGCTCGTCGTGTGTCGTAACTGCTGACACAGGAAAGCAAAAAGGAAAACAAAATCCAAAAATTTGTAGATTGAAAAAGGGACTGAGCATCAAAGAGAAGAGTATTGAAATTTTGGACAGTCAATTTCGAGTGAAGTCTCGATCAGAGCCTTGATCAGAAAGTCCATTGTGTTCAGTCGAAGTACTCTCATTTTCGGGCCTCACATAAGCCGAAGAGTATTTAAGCAAAATCCATTATAAATAGTCTCAACAAAATTACCAAAACTAATAAAACAATGTTTGCCATACAAAAATCGCTGTTAATTTCAGATACGTAAAGAGAATAAGTAAATTTGAAATTAGAAGTCAAGACCATTCATTCGGGCATCTTTCGGCGGTCGCAATCTACAAAATTTTCGAACGTCAACATACGACCATGGGAAAGGGACCATTCGACAATATATTTATTGATAGTAAGATCTCATAACTACCAGGTTCACATAATATTTGAATTAAGTATAGATTCGTATTAAAGAATCTGAACGATGACCATTAAGTTGCATAGATGCTAAGATAATTAGAGGTTTCGGGTATAGAATATGTTTAAAAGAAAGTTTATGAATGTTAATTCCAACCTACTAGGGACTATAAAAACAGAAAAACTACTTTCGATGCTATAATGTACGAGGTTAATTGGAGAAAATATACTGAAGACAGCATTTAATAGTCATAATCTGCATATATCACAAATTAATATGTATCCCCCAAACTAGCTTTAAAACAGGTTATTCATTGAATCTAAACCTGAAGTGTAGAGAAATCTGATAAAACTTTAACATTTAATATTAACTTCTTGTTGTTTGCTTATTAAAAGTGATCTATATGATCACTTCTAATAGCAAGAACTGAAATTCACCCTTACTGAACACCTCAAATACGAATTAGGCAGCAGGGGCAAATTAAGTTAAAGAGAACATAGAATAATTATATAAAATAAAAAGTTACATAAATAAAACAATTATCTAAATTATTACTTTAGGCTCTCCCAACATTATAATTTATCCTGGTACTACTTCCACTACAATATTTTTATGTTCTCTCCGTAAAACATCTATCATTTCCGTAAATCGATTATTGTATGAAGTCTTAGCAAGTTATTGATAAGTTGCTATGTTAGAAAGAAAATTAGACTTAAAATCTGTTTACTAGGTATCATATTAATTACAATAACATGCAATCTCCCGTTTTATTTTATTTTAATTTAATGTTCTCTGTAATAGAGTAAGTGAGAGGATAAGGAAGTTACTTCCGCATGTACACACAATTGTTCGCTGTTATACTTCATTTGAAAAACGCTTATTATCAAGTATTAGCAAATTTTCATGTAAGTAAACGCGAGCAAGCCCCACTGGTCCCCGACAACTTTCCATAGAGAAACACTTAATTTCTACTATTAGGAACTTTAGATGTAAATAGTCGGGGGCAAGCCCCACTTAACTCCTTGATTCTTAAGAAAGTTACCTCTGCACATACACACATTATTTTAATCGCTATTATGTTTTGTCGCTCGTTAGAGAAACACTTATTATCTACTATTAGAAAATTTTCATATAAGTATATGTGGGGGAAGCCAACTTGCTTTGTTCCTGCACGTACACTTTTACTATTTTAAAATTACGTCACAACATCTTATGGGTTATGAGATATATTTTTAGCATGGGCTGACAACGCTGAAAACTTGTTTCTTAGTTCCGCAGTATGTTCCCTAGTGTGCCAAACAATGTTTATGCCAAATTTGGTGCTGCTATGACTAAAATAATGGAAACAATTTGAAAAAAAGATTGTTTCATATAAAATATTCTGGCAACACTGATAAGTAGGTTGCTTGGGAACGTAGGTCATCTCAGTGTTTATGTATTGCGTCGGATGTTTATGCCAAGTTTGGTGCAGCTAGGTCTATCTGAATTGAAGCAATTTGAACAATTAGTTTTCAGGAACAAAGTGCTGGCAATACTGAACCCCTGCACCCATCAATATGGTTCTGGCGGCCCGAGCTAGTTTAGTCAAAGCCTTTCGAGCGACTCCTCAAGCATCTCTCTACACCTTGTGGTTCCTGAGGTTTAATTTCTGGACCGAACTGACGGACACCATGAGTGGGAAAAGAAGGTCCCTTTTACTATAGTGTTAATATCAATGGACCTTAAATTGACGATGTGTCATTGAAACAATAAAACTTTATCTTAGGTTAGCAAAACTAAGAACCTGAAAATAAACTAAGAACCCGAAGCTCCAATATCTACCGGCACTCGTACAAGTTTACTCCCTGAAACTAAATTATATTCAACGTATTCAGAAATATTAATTTGATTTCCAATTTCCTAGAAGTCGATTTCCGGCTCCCGGTAAACGGTAAAGGCATTTTTGTCTCTTGTCTTGAAATCGGAAATTCAACCGCATAGTTTGTGTGCCGCACCCTGTTACTATCCAGTATATTTGTTGCTATCTTGTACAAATACCCAGGCGTTCATTATGAATTTTAGTAAACTTTCAGTTTAAACTATCTACGTTGTACAAAATAGATTAGAGTTTTTTGAAATAATAATCGAAATGTCCTACTCAATCACTTATATGGACCGCAAAGAATTTTTATTCTAATTTTACCATCAATCCCTGCCCGGGGAAAAAATAATTGAAGATCCCTCACATATGCTATTTCCAAAGGCAGGTTTCGACTCCAAACTATGTCCTTATATCACTAACAATGAAGACTTTGACCGGAATCGTTAAAATGAATTCAATTTTAAATCGCTTAGATCAAGGATATAGTTACTCTAAACTTGGAAATATCTGCAGCATTTTGTATGGAGAAACTAAAATCTGTCCTGAAAGGTAAAATACATCTACATATCAGGATTCGTACTGCAATACGCTATGACAACATAGACTCTTTAGAGGAAACATTAAGTGAGGGTGACACCTCCCCTGTGTAAATGGGATTATTGTTTAGAAACCTTCATCTAAATGTTGGCTACGAAGATTGGTGCTACAGTTATCCCGAGAAAGCAAAGGAGTATTCCCACGACAATACCATGCACACCAGATCGTATAGATAGGAAAAGGTAAAACCTCCTATTTCTCAGGCCGCACATGAATATGTTGAAAGTTTAAAGAATATTAACGAAATAATTTGTTTTGGATAGTTAGTAGACAATCCACAGTAAAAGTCTGTTCGTGGACTGGATTCAATATAATGGTTAAGAATGATGTTTCTGTTGAAGAGGATACCGTTGCGTACTTGCCGTGAATAAACAACACACAATCTCGTCTGTTCATAAAATTCTGACAGTGATTAAAGATTAAGTCAGAACTTCAGCTCAAACACGTACTACTGGTACTTGATCAGACTTACTTTTGAAAAACTATTGAAATTGTTTGGTACCACCAAACGATATTTAGTGACGTGTTCATAATGCTCTGTGAATTTCAAATAATATGCAACTAAATGAAACTGTAGACTTTCATGACTATTTCCCATAATAAAATATTTATTTCGGGTCTTACGTAATGTATTTAAAATGGTATTGTCTAAATGCAAGACCTGGGGACCGATTCCCGAACAGACGTTACGTTAGTCAGAGTGCGAGCGTCGAACTTCAGTCGTTAACGACACTTTGATTTGTATTCCTGACCGTTCGTTAACGCTTTAGGCGATAGCTTGCGAGCGTCTAACGTTTTCGTTTTGAGCGTGAGAAAGGAAGCGAGAGAGTTCGGTAGTTGTTAACGAAAAAAGATGGCCGCAGAGTAGTATACGATCCTTGAAGATGATCTTGTGGAAACATTGAATAATAAAATGCCCCTTAAGAGGACGAATGAAGGAAATACAAGGGCCGTAAGTAACTGTTAATTAACTATAAATTTCTTTTTAATTTTCTGGATAGTAGTTGTTATAATATGACAGGAAACCTGCTTAAAATACACTTTCACTAGTGGGCCTTTCTTTAGCATGTATCGACAATCTTTTTAAAACAAGCCCGTTAGCTAGAACTACGCTTTTTTCAGTTTGGTAATTACCACTACTCTCTGTCGTAATTCTCTATATTTGCTGTGTTGTGTGATTTCTAAATAAGGTTCTAGGGACGAGCCTACTTCATTTGGAATTTTAGGATAGAAAACGTTAGGATGATTTCACACGCGTCCCAAAATGAATTTATTTCCGTGTTCATAGAATAGAAACGTGATATTATTACATCATTTTTTATGTTCACATAATAATTGGTTACGTACATATTTCATATTATATAAACCTATACTCACTTTACAAGAAATATATCGGCTGTAGATTAGATAAGTTTTGCCAATCAACTCACATTCACCAGTACATTTTCTTAAGTAGTACATAAATATATTTTAAAAAAAGTGTTTAGTTAGTAAAGCACCCTTGTACTCTGTGAGCATATAGTAGGCTATATTTGTGTATTAGATTTCGCCAGTTTTATAACCCTTGTGTATATTATAGAAGACTTCTTTACAGTAATAGAGTAAATTTAATTTGCGCTTCGTTAAGGTTCGTTATACACTTTATAAAAGTACATTTGAACACACAGAAGTCGGGAGTTTTACTTTATTCATTTGTACCAAATGCGTAGAGGACACAGTATTCTACACCCGTCAAAAGTGAAAGTATCTTCTTGAGTTTGTCTCCTTGAATATTATTATCCAGCAAAGATGAAAGAAAATTATTAGTGTAATTAATGATTAATTATAACCCTTGAGTCCTTTTTTTTAGAAAATAAATACATTCTCATTGTACGCCTATTTCTCAAGAATCACATGAGTTCGTTCATATCAAAACACAGTTTGCATTTCTACATACATTTACAGTTTGCATTATCACAGACACATCTTTACACACACACACACAGCGACAACCAATAATCCAAAAATTGTTACGAAAAGCCATATGTCATTATTAATTCATTAAATAGGGCGGGGGGTATACGTTTTTTAGTTGTTCGATTCCAGCGGTCCACCATGCTAACTGAGCTTTTTCAAACATTTTTCCTCAACAACTAGTTTCCTTGGCCTCCCTATCCCGGCCGGAGCCTTAGATGCCTAAAAACCACAAATGAAATTCAGCTCTGCCTTTAACACACTATCTGCTTGTTCTGAAAGCGGTTGCATCTAAGGTAAAATGTACTTTATCTACCCCCAAAATATAGAATCTACAACAGGAATGTATTCTTTCCAACATGTGTAGAAGTGTTGAAACGCACAATATAACAGTTTCGAAAATAAAATTAAACTTTATTTTGTTGTGGGCCAGTCTAGTAACTTTGGACTTCGGCCCGTCACGATTCGCCTTAAGCTGTTAAAGTCCACACCCATGCCCCTGCTGGGACCTTCGGGCCTATGGCCTACCGCCGCAGACCGCTCGGCTGGCTTAAGTTTCGAGTAATGCAGGTGTGAAATAAAGAGTGAAAGAGCGGAAAGGCCAAGGGCCTATTTAAATGCATCCGCGTTCAGGGCAAGCACATGGTGTGAGTGTTGAAGGGACAACTAAAAGCGGATCATTTCTGGTTAAAGGTAATATGCGCCGTTTATTATAAAATATGTTGCCTAACTTGGCTTATTCTAACCCGTCTTCGCTCGCTAGGCATACTGTCCGTGATTATCGTATCAAAATACTTGTCCTTCATAACACGAAGTAACAATATTAGTTCGTCTGCCGTGGTATGTAACTGGTGAATTCAAAGACATCTTAATTTTATTTATGGTCTTCCATCTAAGGCTCGGGCCGAAACAGGGAGGAAAAGGAAACAGGAAAACCTCAATCAGGACAGTCAGCCGCTGGAACTGAACAACTCAGAAACGTATTTAAGGAATTAATATTGTCACATCGCTTTTCGTAACAATTTTTGGCTTATTGGCTGTCGCTGTGTGTCTGTGTAATTGTGTGTCTGTGTAATTATGTGTCTATGATATTTACATGGAAATGCGCGGTATAGAGCGTACATATGACACAATAGCTGGCGTAGATAAAGTATATTTTAGCCGGAAAATACAACCTAAGTAGATACTTTTCTCCAATGCTTTCAGACTTACAACCACTGCCCGTGCAATTTAGAACTGATTCCGCCATACACCTCTGCGGGGGTGTCTCCCCCAAAATTCTCGACAACACCCCTTATCTTTAAGGTTTTAGCCGTCAAAAATCGATAAAAACCGTGCAAAACTCCACTTACACCATTTCAATTTTGACTTTACACCCCGAAACTGAAAATCTTGGAATAATTCCAGATTTTAGAAGTTTCATCAATTCATGCCACAAGTTCTCTTCACCTTTCTTTCATATAGAAGGTGTTCCGACAACCAAATATGGATTGTTTTTCGTAAATTCAATCATTTTTTATTTTGTTCATTTGTAACTTTATAACTCGTTTGTTTGTTATTTTCTTTTCGAGTTCTGATGTCATTTCCTTCAACTTTGATTTCGCTGATCGATTATTTAATACATTCGATCAATCGATAATTGAACTCAGACCTGAATCTCGCAATCTGATTGGCTGAAAAGTTATAGCCTCTATAATTATTGAATATTTTAACCTAACGAGCGCCAGCGCCAAGACGTGACGTGTCAGGAATACGATTCTTGTTAACCTCGCGACTTCTTCTAACGCTAGAGAGTCGCACGCGTGATCAAGCTAACGTCTTTTCGGGAATCGACCCCCTGTTTCGGAAAATTCCACATTTTACAGATTTTTTTTCTTCAGATTCTGGTGCTTTGCATAGCTGCTGATATCTGTGTCGAAATGAAGGTCCACAACTCCAGCTGCTTTCACATGAAAATGTAACATTAAAGTCCATGTGATTTGGAAAGTAACCTAAGAACATTGTTGTAAGGTAACGAGTGGTCAAAGTACATAGATATATTTTACGATCACTAAAAACTCGTGTTTTTCAACAAAAAAGTCTGATACTTTGAGGCCAATGCTTTTAATTTAATCGCCCACATAAACACTGTTGTACTGTACTAACATCTTTGTAAAGAATTATGAAATTATTGATGAACGTTTCATTAGGCATCGATCATATACTTGCACTATTAGTTTTTAGTTTTGTCAGAAGATCGCATTCTGTCTGTACTATAAAAAGTGTGTTGCCAACAAATCGAAGTAACAGAAAGCAACACTGCACATGATTTTCTGTTAAACATACATTTCGTTGGGTAACAATTTGTTTGTGTGATATATTTTATTGTTTCAAATCTGTATATTGCACTATATGTCTTGCTTCCTCTATTCATTGTTATAAATATGAAAGAAGATATTAAAGTTATCTACAAACATTGACATATTCAATAATAAAAATACAAAACTATTTATTTTATTACCTTATGAAGTAAATCCATTTAACTCCTATGCATCTCTGAATTAAATACCGAGGGTCCTGAAAAACTAAATCATTTTAAACGCTGTCATGGCGATAACAGATCATTGTTGTAATTTAGGAACACAAACAATGTCTTGAAATAAAACAAATACACTATATATTAATCACTAAATTCGCTGTTCGAGAAACCTATAATACATAAGAGGTTACAACCGAATTAGTATGACTGGTATGACCGAATTTAGTAATTCGGTAATTCCGCAAAACCGAAAACATACTGATTTAAATATTTATAGTTTAATACTCTACTACATGTTGAAGCAACAACTTCATTTTAAAGAAAACAAAACCATTTTTCAAACATAGACCCAGATGGGTCCATTCCGGACAACAGTGAACACTTTTTGAATTCCGGCGATGAGGTAAGTTGTCGGAGTTTACGGGAAACTTATTAATCCAAAGATCAATGTATAACTAAGCGAGCCCCTGACAGGGAAACATAAGTAACAGTAGCGCTCCTAGTGTCAGGGGAACGCAACACCAAACAAAAACGATATTCAGTTCTTCGCCTGGCATGACGGGTTTGGTTCAATTTGTAAGTTGACTTTGTTAAGTATTTTTAAATTTCCCGGTTATATGATAGGCAAATCTCAAATGTTACCATATATCATGGCCTAGTAAAGTCTATGCTAATTCCTCTGTCGCGAGAGACACTGTGATTGCATGACTTGTCCTGATTGGCTGCTATTGTTGTTACCTAGCTGCCGATTTCCAATGCTAGAATACAGACAGATTTCTCTAAACGAATACTCTTTGCTTAATGACAGTATCTGCCAGTTGCGTCATACACCAGTCAGCCAATGAGGAGGGAATGCTTTACCTGTTATTTACATACCTTGACATAGACCTACTACAATAATGTTATACTATAACGTAAGTCTAAAATAATTACTGTACCGTTTCTGAATATTGCAAGGATATCTCAAATAACTCGTTCATAATTAAGTATACCGGTAAATCAAATGCAGCATATGCAAACTTATAATATCACTATTTAATTCTTAACTACTTAGGGATTCAGTTAATCCGGAAATGGTATTAATCGTGATTCGGTTAATCGGCACTGTAGTGTATTAGGTCCATCCGAATCCACCATTTTGCACCCTTGATTGTGCCGTTGTACCGTTTGATGCGCCGTTGTTCCTATCCGAATTGAGCGGCATAGGGGTAGGGTGCGTTTAATTAGCAGCTAACAGGCCGCGCCACAGTCTGGCTGTGGGCTGACTAGAAGTAGGACATGCAGCTCGTTTTTGGCGGGAAGCAGAAGCTGGCGAGAATCAGCTGTTGCCAACCACACTATAATTATTGGGTTGTATGATAATTTGAATTCAAGTATACAACGTATTCTTTGTTTGTATATGGGTTGCTATAGAACAATTGAAATTTTCTGTTAATTAAAAACAATAAGAATTATTTAATAGGTATAGGGAAAAAAGTGTGTAGAACACTTAATACGTCACGATACGGTTCACACTAACAAGATGTACAACTTGTTTTGTGTTAGTATGGTTATAGTTCAGGAGATGGCTCAAGTTGATAACAATGTTTTCTGAAAAGTCAGTCCGAAAGATAATACATTAACTATATCGATATTAAGTTTCAAACACGTAAGTTGTTTTGAGAACTTCACTGGACGATATTTTCTCGTGCTCTGAGCATGAGATAGTATTTTCCCGTGGGAGGAAACCGTTATCTTGAAAGAAAACGCTGACATATGCTGTTAGTACGCAAGCGCTATATACAAGGAACAAGTATCATCTTGTAATTAATTTGAGTTCTACGTAACTATCGCTCTTGTGTGTGTCATAGAGAACCCTGTTTACAAGTGATTAAAATGACTTGAGTACTCTGTCCAATTATAACCTGCGTATACTGAGGAGGGACAGATATATTAACTCTCCATATACGCGGTATACAATACCCTGAACAATTAGTAAATCTAGAATGTGTCTTCTTAACTATAACTCATGTGCACCGGAGGAGGGGGCCTATATTATTACGGTAGTTCTAGATATTAGCTGCTTCTGTTGTACGGTGTTGAATATACACCAAATGCTGCCTTCATTATTTCGAATACGTAGCATGCATAATGTGAGGTAAAATCAAGGAGTAATAGTGTGAGTTAGCTGCTAAAACACATACGTTCTTCTACATTATATCCTTGCACTCATATGACTCCCTTGGTTTTGCATCACATTCTGGGCTCTATATATCCAAAACGATCAAAGTAATAGTATTTAAAGTATCTTCAAACACAGTCTAACAGAAGTAGCTAATAAAGAGAATAAATTCTCTTGTATTTCTAGACAGAGGCTCAATGAATTTACAACTCCCACTGCTTTCTTGAGTGTGCCTATTTTAACTATTAGGGCTGATTTTCATTCAATCTTTCGTTGCTTGCGATTTGGGTGAGTAGCCAATTGAAACACGTGTTTTATAGCGTGTTGTATTGTACGGTAAGTGTGGCACGTATTTTAATTAGCTATTCACCCAAATCGCACGCAAGGCAAGCAACGTAAGCTTTCATGAAATCCAGCCCTTACAAGAAAGCACGCAATAAAATACTTGTTTCAATGAGTATTTTCATCCTAATCTCAAGCAACGCAAGTGGGCTTGAAAATGAGCTCTTACCCATGTGTGTCCAGTAGGCTAAGTATCATGGCTATTGTTTCAATATACAGGCTAGAAATATAGCTTATGAAAAAACAACTACCAGCGACAATTTGGTTAATATGAACGGATAGAAAATACGGTTACCTACATTCTGAGAAAATTTTCCCCCTCTCTGGAAATTGTACAAATCGGAAACCGCTAATTTCACGAAACCGTTTTAGAGAAGGTTTTCTACATTTCACCTCTATTTCATCCAGTACTCACAATTCTAGTGTGTTGGTAGTCATACAAAATATAAAATCAACCACGCTCGGTCATGTTCAACGAAGAAGGTAATCAACATCTACAATTTCTATGAGTATTTTTATTCAATTGGTCGGCAACGCTGATTCAACCAGATAACCGCTGTCTTGTTTTGGCTCGCCAACGAATATTCTGTTTATTTATACACAGGGCAGGCCAGTGGCCGGGCAACAAATTTAACGCACCCGTAATGAAGGGTGTGTATCGACGGCACAACTAGTGCACGCTTGGATGTAACGTATCCACCGTTTGTGCGGCTAGAAGCCATATTTGAAGAAGAAAGTAATGTGTTGATTTGAAGACATTAAATATGTGTGTGTTTGTTTATGTGTTTTAGTTTTTTTAACGTTAATCAACTTTTCTTAATAGTTCGATAAATTTCCGCTAATAAGTGCAATCGTTTGTGGAAACCAGTTGTTATGACTTAAGGTGATTTGTGGCCCACGCTATACATAACTGATTTCAGATCAGTTTCATTAGAAATAATGGGCAAATTTACTTTTGGGGCCCCATATGTGTAAAATTTACAGGAGAAATGTAATGTTTCCAACGCGTGTGGAAGAGTTGAAACGCAAAATAAAACGGTTTCAAATTATGAAATGAGAGTGAAAGAGCGGAAAGTAATAATAATAAATTTTATTGTCGTTAAGCTATTCACAGCAATGGACAACGTCAAGTCTGTAGCATACGATACAGATAACAATTTATGACAATTTCAATAGCCATTCTAGTTAAAAATATAACAAAATTGATAATACAACAGCAGCAACAAATACAATATTCACTTATATATTTACAGTTATAGGTATATAATAGCCTAATTGCTTATATGTATATATTTATAGTATGGTTATATAATTTTACAAACAATGTGTATAATTAAAAAGGAGAATATGTTATATTTCTATGGAACAGTCAAAAAATTCCTCTAATGAGTAAAAGGGTGTTGCAACTAACCAATTGGACAATTTTCTCTTAAATCTATTCAGATGTTCGTTTCTTACTGTTGGAGGCAGCTTATTATACATTTTTATTCCTAATATCTCATAGCTATTTTAAAGATTTGGACAGTCTTTGAAATGGTACATTAATATGTTTATTGTTCCTAGTGTTGTAGGAATGTATATCTTTTCTGAGCTGTACGTTTTGTAGATTACTTTTTACCTGTTGGAGTACTGTATAGATGTATAGGTTAACCACTGTCATAATCTTTAGATTGATAAACAGAGGTCTACAGTGGGCTAACCTGTGTGAGTCTGCGATAATTCTGATTACCTTTTTCTGTATTAGAAGGATATTGTTTGCATGACAACTGTTTCCCCAAAATAAGATACCATACTTAATTATACTCTGAAAGAAAGCAAAGTAAGCAGATCTGACATATTCCTGAGGAACATGATTTTTCAATTGTCTTAACAGATATGTTACCCTTGACAGCCTACTACAGAGATAATCAATATGTGGTTGCCATGATAGCTTATTGTTAAGAATTACACCCAAAAACTTTACACAGGTTGAGCTATTTTCAAGAGATACATCTTTGAGACTAAAGGTCATACGTTGAGTTTTATTTTCGTTAAGTGCAAGTCCATTAGCCTTGAACCAAATCGCAGTTTCTGCCCATGTATTTTCAGTTATGGATTGAAGTGAACTTAGATCAGCACAAGTAGTCAGGAAAGTCGTATCATCAGCATACAAGATTGACTGAGCAGATAAGAAGGAAGGTTAATCATTACGACAAATAAAAGGAGTCCAAGGACTGAGCCTTGCGGTACTCCATACTTAACTGTTGCAGTGCCAGATTTAGTTTTATTTACAGAAACACTTTGCTTACGGTTATCTAAGTAGGACTCAAATAGCCTATAGCTAATCCCGCGGATCCCGTAGTACGCCAACTTATGTAGAAGAATTGTGTGCTCAACACAATCGAAGGCTTTACTTAAATTGCAAAATGTGGCCTGAACAAATTCTTTATTTTCAAAAGCTTCGAGAACTTTCTTGATTAATAAATCTATAGCACCAACAGTTGACCTACCTTTAATAAAGCCAAACTGTGAAGCACTAAATACATTTTGCTGAACTAGATAATCATATACCTGCAAATGCATCACTGTTTCAAAAATTTTTGCGAAAACTGGGACCAGAGAGATGGGACGATAGCTTGATGGACAATTTTCAGGACCCTTTTTATATACAGGTACAACTCGTGCTACTTTCAAAGAATCAGGGAAAACTCCCTCTGTTAAACATTTGTTAATGCAATAGGTAAGCGGCAAAGCTATACAATCAATCACATTCTTAATTAAAATGCTCGATAAACCATATACATCAACACTTTTGGCCGGCTTAAATTTTTGTACAATGTTCAAAACTTCTAGAGGAGATATATTTCTAAATTCAAAATTACCTTCAATACGGTAAGTTAGAGTATTAAAGGCAATGTACATACCGTGTAATAAAAATATCTCACGTTACGTTTCTCTAACCTGTCTTTGCTCTTTCGACACGGTAGTCTGTGATTTTTGTAGCATAAATACGCGCCATGCAATGCATTCATATAGTTCCGCATCTGTTGATAAACTAGAGTGCGTATTTAACGATATAATAAAGAGACATAGTTTTTCATAATACTTTATAAAGTTCTGGTTGTCATTAGGTTTTATAGAAGTGTCAGAATAAATTATTTGGAAGGGAATGACGTAGAGACCGTTCATGTATCTTAATAGCTGGCGGGACCTGGGGTCGCAAAAGTAAAGTTTATCCTAAATAATAGGGATACATTTATCCCTTACGCAAGCAATTTAACATATGTCAATTATCCATGTGTAACTTCGTACACATGAATTAAAAGAGTGTAATTATGTATAGTGCGGGCCAGGTAATGTAACCTATCACGGAGCTGCTCTATTGTAAACACTTCAGGCCCCTTGTACTCTTTAACTTTTTCGTATTTAATGCAATCTAGCCTAACCTTACTTTAATGTAGCGTGTTGAGTCTCAAGCCAGAATATGAAAGACATGAGACTGCATGAAAAATTTAAGAATATTAGGGTCGTGCAGTGATTAAATACACCCCTAAACAAATTACTCTTGTTATGTGAAGGTTGCATCACGTTCTTAGCGTTGTCGTACCTAATGAAAAACGGTATTATTGGATTTTGTACACGGTAGAAAAACCACGTCGATGAATTTACGAATTAATCTAAACCTCATGCCAACAATAGCATGTAAACACATAAGAAAAGGAAAGTACTTGGTTTAGAAGTAAATCGATGATCCGCTCGCGTAGAGCTTGTTAGCTTCTCTTCAGGTTACATTAAATTTGATAACGTTGAAAATAAAAAAATCTGACCGAGTACTCTCGGAATAGTAATCCCACTCATGTTTTACTCGCACGGGAACAAAACCACTTTACCGTAAGCACGCTTCAATCAAACTTTTCCTAACCTAGTGTAATCCAGATTAATGAAAACTAGATTAAATTAACCTGTTACCCTATCGTGAGAAATTTAAACACCAAAAAAATAAACTAAGAATCAAAAAGTTCCGGAGTTACGATAAATGGTCCACCATCATATCAATAAAGTTTACATGTACAAGGTCGCAGATGGGATGTAAAAAGAAAAACTATATTTACTGTTTCGAAAGTAAATTTACCTAACCTGAGTACAAGTTTGTATCGGACCAGCCGGCTACCATAGTTCTTACAACAGCAACAAAAAAAAAGTCCAGAGACAAGCTAAGTACAATTTGTAATAGTCATCTCATGAGATATTTTAGCGCTATGCGTAGGGGTTATCTACACTGCAGCAAGGAAACCCCTAGAGATGTGACCATGACCTGCTACTTGATTAATTTAATTTTTTAGGCTCCAGATATCTGAGGGATAGGTGATGGAGTCGACCACAGGTGACCTAGTTTCAAAGTATCATCCCCGTATTTGCCTGGTATGACAACAACACACGGAAAACCCTCAGGCAGGCTATAGATATCGACCCCGTACCTACCGAATGCAGATATCTGTTTGAATTGCTGTCCTAGAATATCTACTTTCGCGTCTTTACTTGTGTTTCTATGTGCAGGTTTGCATAACGAATTTTCTTTCTTTTTTTTTATTTTACTACATTAATATTTTTAAACCACAACAAGAGAAGTGCCTTGATTTGATATGTCACATAGAAATCTGCCCTTTCTCATACCCCGATAGAGGGGTCACCCCCTCCAACAGTTTGAGTATAGCTTTAAAATTTTTACTGTTAAAATTGATCCTGAAAAATTCTACTTACAAACCCTATTTGCCTTTGTAGAAATCCAGTAAGATGCTGCATATTTTCAGATATCATTCTTCGACGAAATTTATTATTTTCTCACGATCTGCATTTAGTAAACTGTTGCAATATAATTATAACATTTGTTGATAACTTTCTATGTTTAACATTTTACTTTCCTCGGCCTGAGCCAAAGTTGCCAAAAAGCCTTAAATAAAAATTCAATTCCCATTTCTTCGAAATATGTACCCTCAACATTCATACATGTATCTTGCGTCCATTACGCATTCAACTGTTATTACAGTAGTGCCATCTACCGTTTGAAATCGGACAACGGGGCTAAAAAGGGTACAACGGGACGATGCAAATAGTACACTCGACGGTGCACCGTTGGATTCGGTTACACCTTTAGTCAAACAGTCAGAAAGTGTGTTAGTAGAGATTACTGTGATATTCTCGACGATTCAGGATAGGTTGCTACATAGCATATAAAGTATCGTTCCTGCAGGGACATCATTCTGCTTCCTACATAAAAAACCTTCATGAGACAACATACAAATTACAAAACTCTTACCATTGAGGATGATTAACAAACATTCTTAGTTAGCTAGATGGTCTTGACACTGGAACACATCATGTTGCTGGCAAATAAATGGTAATTTTTATACTTTACATTACTGCAGAGTTTTCGAGTAGAGTAAGCATGCCCATTGCTCATGCTTCAAACTGTAATCAGCCATAGGAACTACTACCCTCGTCGTTGTACTAGGTGGACCAACAGAGTGAGTGTTCGCTGCCTTTCACGCATTCCTCCAATATAATTTCTGACCTCTGCGTTCAGACTAATAACCAAGTTTAACCGTTGATACCTCGTATCTACAGTGTTTGTCACCTAACGATGTTGTTGTCTAATTATTGAAAGAAAAAAGATGACAGGCTTTCCAGTTGAAACTTTGTAACGGCCAATTTACCTTTTGGAATATTTGTTACTAAGTTTCGACTGGAAAGCTCTTTTTTTTTAATAACTTGTTAACAACAACTTAAGGTGACAAAAAGTGTAGATATGAGGTATCAATGGTTAATCATCGGTAACCTTTCACTATGGCGTAAAGGAGAGGCAACGTCATCGGACGTTTACCGACTCCAATGAAAAGTAGCTTTATTCCTATTGCTCGGGCAGCCGATATTATCGTTGTTCCAACGTAAGACCAGCAGAAAGAAAACTTCATTCACTTTTCAATTTTTCATCCCCGATAACCTCGTTATTGACATTTACTTCTTTATTTTGGCTCATATGTTTTATCATGCTCCAGGATATGATTTTGTTTCTGATTTTCATTTGACAATAGGCTGCTGGAATCTTGGGAAAGGAAACGCAGCTTTGTGGATAGTTTCTGGCTGACAACTGAAGATTTGGACGCTCTAGCTTCCTGAAGCAGATGAAGTGCGCCCTTGGGGAATTCACCAGACTTTGATTTCAAGAACACTTAAGGGAGTTTGAGTTCATACCCATAAATTTGTGGGTTCAAGTGATCTTAGCTCATGTCAACAGACGGCATCATGTCAATTGTTATTGTTGACGAGGGCTCAATTGACAATACCATCTAATTTACTTGACCTATTTCGAAGATGGGGAAGAGGGACACTTATGGGTTACCTTCATGATGTAATCACAGCACCAATCTGAGTCGCTCTCGCAGAAATCACCAAAGAGAAAAAAGTAAACGGAATAAATTTAAATAGAATTAACTGTGAATGTACGAAACAAGACGCGAAAAGCTGCATCATCCAGTGACAATGTAACAAAGAAATTGACAAGTGTCAGGACAGAGATGGCTCAGGAAGATTTTATGGTTTATCCCATTCGTTATTACCAAAAACCAATTATATACTATAACGGACACGTCAAAAGTGTTACGAACCTAAGAAAATGGAAAACTGTTTGTTGTGACAAATAATGCCAAAGAGTCCAATCTTCAGAAGATGGCAGCAAATAGTCCAGTGAAATTTCAAGTTGATTCATCACCAAATGAAGTTAGCCAGGGCGTCATATTTTGCTGAGATCTCCTCCACGTTAGTGCAGAGAAAATATGAACTCAACTTGATTACCAAAATGTTTGTACCTCTACGGCGCATCAAAAGCACTGAAACTCTGATTTTAACTTTTAGAATATCTGAGCTACTCAAGGACGTCAAGCAGGTTTTTCTTGTCTGACTGTTCATACTTTTATACTTAGGCGTCCACTCTCCTGTTTCTGCAACTTGTAGAACTAATGGTGCCGTACCAGTCTCTCACACCTTACTGGAGCCACATTGTGTAAATCACCAAGATTGTCTTTGTCGCACGATTGTCCTACCTTTAAACAGGAAAAGAATAAACGCGAGTTGTGTTGTTACAGAAGGTCTGTGTTGCTGTTGCCAAGCAGCGAGTTAAAGCTGTTCAACGTACTCTTCTTTCCTATGCATTCACTAGTGTTGCAATTCGATCCCTGTCAAGGCAATGTATCCAAACGAGTGATTAGTCCCGGTAAACAGAGGGAGCAAACGCTGCTGTCTAGTCTTCCATATTAGCAAGGTTAAGCCTTGTAACGAAAATATATCTCTTTGAGACCAATCATCACAATCGCTTTGATTAGTCTTAGTATTAATAAATCAGCTGGCGAATGTTCTGGCTTGTGTTATAGTTCAAGTCCAACCTCAAAATTTCAAGAGAACAAAAAGTGCCGAGTCCCTAACCTGTTATGTATTTATTTGATAAAAAAAACAAATAGGTTCCATATCCGGTATATTATATTTGTTCCTAGCTCTACCTTCCTCAACCATGGGCAGATTTAGGAAAGATACTTTGGGGGACACGAGAGAGACCTTGGGTGAAATTACTTTAAAAACTATCGTTTATAATGAATCATTTAAAGTCATTCTGAAATGACCGGAGAGCAATGTCCCCATGCTACCCCATAAATCCGCCCATGTCCTCAACACTGCCCCCAGAAGAATGTTTCAAATGACACTTCA
Source organism: Lepisma saccharinum (assembly GCA_022664845.1). Taxonomy (NCBI): domain Eukaryota; kingdom Metazoa; phylum Arthropoda; class Insecta; order Zygentoma; family Lepismatidae; genus Lepisma; species Lepisma saccharinum. The sequence goes on from JAGDQP010001453.1 coordinate 109,334, forward strand.
GCCCTCAGATATGAAGGGATCTTACGTTATAGCTCCCCGAGATCGGGCACTGTTAAGGTCAACAGTAGCAGTATGGGCTCACGATTGTATTCGCAAACGGGTCTTAATCAAGTTCACCTGCTCCAGGCCCCAGATTGGCTTCCACTACCACTAATGTTAATTGTACCAATTGCCATTGTTAGGATTCATTTGACTGTTTTCAGTTTGCATTTGGAGTGATTTTTGAAAGGAGTTCCATCTAATTGTATCTATGTATGAATATAGAAGAGAGTGACTCTTGTGTTCAAAAAGAAAAATGTTTTGGCAAAGAAGCTTACCAACAAAAGGAAATGTTAAATCTTATCAGTGATGCTACCAAACGCTTACGACTTCAAATAACATCAACCAGAAGAGAAACGTAAGTGAAAATAAATGTTTTGATATTATGAATGGTGAAAAATAAGAGAAATGGCATTACTAACAATAAGATGAACTAATTCAAAGATCGTGATGAAGTAAACCTCTATATAAGTGGCGTAATCACCGTGGTTCGTGTAGAATGGAGACGTTCCAGAAGAGAAGGGAATAAGGCATGATTTCTTGCATCGTACAAATTTAATGTTTCCAATACTGTCAATGGATTGCCCAATAAAATTCTTGTGTACGTCAGCATTTATGTCATTACGCGAGATAAAGAGCAACGAGACAGATTAGTTGTTGATCAGACTAAACTCGGTAGATCAGTCTCTGTGAGACGTTCGAGGATAACACAAAACTCCGCCCATAGACTTTAACATTCCCCAAACTTTGAATAACCAGCTTAAACTTCTTTGACTGGATTATTCGCTAAACGTAGCTGGTCCAACCATACAAAAAAAAGAGTTGTTCATTTTGCACAAGACATTAAAATAATTGAATAGAACAACCAGAGATGGCATCCTTTACTTCACAAAGTTGTTTGTGCAAAATGTGCAAGCGTTATGTAGCAGCAGAAGAAATAGTAAACCACGTAACTAAACTATATTCTTTGGACGTAATATTTTTGTAAAGAAACTCAAAATGTTGCATTAGTTTTGTATTAAATTTAACTTTCCTAAAAGTGAGCTTTTTCCAATAGTTCTATTTCTAATCTCGAAACTATGTGCTGTAGTCTTTGTGCGTGTCATTAAGTTTATAATATTTGGATAGGCACATTATGGGCATCTTAAGTCCGTGCCTTGCATATTACAATATAATATTAAAGGTGACAATAGATATCTCGTATCTAAAATTTTTGCCATAGTTATTGTTATCTAACTATTGATAGGGGGAAAATGACGGATTTTCCAGTTAAAAAATTGTGTTAAGTAAAACAAGTTGTAAATTGACCGTTTACTTATTACGAGTTTTTAACAGGAAAATCCGCATTTTCTTTTTCTTTTCAATAATTACAATGTGACAAAAATTGTAGATACTAGGAATCAATATTTCACCCTCGATATTGTATCATAATTCCAAGGCTCGGACTTAAGATGCCCACAATGTGCCTCTCCAAATATTGCAAGATCCATCAAAACAATCAGGCTAAGAAATGCGTAATGTATCTGGTGGCGATGTTTCCTTGAGATGACATCTCGCACTGTCTTTACAACGCACACACGCACGTGCAGCAAAAATGAACGCGAGGAAATCACTGCATCAAGTGTTTCAACACTAACCAATTCTTTTGGCAGTACTCAGCATAGCTATCTTGTGAGCTAACTAGAGAACATTATGTGTATCGTTTTCAGTACGTGCATACAATGAACTACTTTCAAAACTATTTACTTTTTACAAGTAGATAAAGGTTTTCATTCTATGCACACAGGATTCAAAGAAAATGGTCGATGAAACACTTTTGTAAAGCCTTAAGCTATTCCAATTTGGCAACATAGAATTATTCTTTCTCTGGGGTTTTCAATGTGTACCGCAAAATCCACTCCTGACAGTGGTAAATATAATATTTTGCTACAAATCAGAAACTATGCATTAACATCAAATTTAGTTTTCGGAAAGTGATTGGTATCGATGCAATCGATATTAGGAGTTAAAAAGTGGTGTCATCGAGTGGTCAATGTTGCAAGCCTGGCATTTCTTTATTTTTTGCCACTACGTCAGTTTATTGGATATGTGGCATCCTCAAGTGATGATAAATATAAAATGTGAATCACACAACTCAGTGTTACAAACTGTATGTATTATTTCAGATTAAACATGAAAATTTGAAATTTGCAACGTTTACTAATCACAGTCAGATACATATGAAAGAAAACAGCTATGCTTTATTAAAAAAATACAAAAAATAGCAAACATCAAGTAGTAAAGTCATAAGAATAAGGATAAAATTGAAATATAGCGACCAAGAGTACGGCAGGCTGTTTGCACTCTTGTGAAGGAATTGGGAGGAAACGGGAGCACCTTGAAAACCCCGCACACGGTGTTTGTCGACCCCAAAACCCACATGACATGAGTAGGGATCGATCCGGTGACCCCTATCACCAGAGGTGAACGCTTAACCAACTGAGTCGCCGAGGCCCCGAATTGATATTAATGTCCTAAACGAGTTGATGAGCTTCTAACGACGTGATAAACAGCTTTTGGTCAAGTGTACTCCGTGTCACTGTTTTCAATGGACCCCAGTGGGCATTAAACCCATGACAACGCGGTCATGTATATAGTGATTAGCGTTCCTAGCTACGGTTTTGAGGGGTCCCGAGTTCGATCCCCGGCGCTGCCAAGGATTATTTCCAAGGCCTGTGGGTCTGGAACGGTGCCCACCCAGCATTGTGATGCAATTGGAAACTGCTATGAATAAGAGATAGTGGCGATCACAGTGAGAGCTTAGGCTCTTCTCTCCCAACCTAGTTAGCGTGGGAGTAGTAAACTAATCTTCTCCCTCTGGAGAGAGGCCTCATTCAGTAGTACATTGGATATGGCTATTATATA
>JAGDQP010001453.1:112376-122441 GCA_022664845.1 Lepisma saccharinum
ATATATATATATATATATATATGAAAGTCGGGACCGGAACGGGAAATGTTTTCCTTATTCTCTTCCCGTACTGATTTGCCATGCGTTAGTTAAGAAGCGGGGATACAGTTTCGAGTTTCGTTTTTGCCATCAGCCAACATCCAGATGGCTCTGTTACAAAGTCGAAATCTTGCTTGCGTAAGGTTTCCATGACTTGGTTCCTTGTCATCTTTCATGGAAAACTTCCAAGAAGGGTCCACAAGAATCATTTGTGGTTTGAAAGGACAGAAGGGATCTTGTAAGACGTACAGCTTAGGGGCACTTCTCCGATCTCTTCCCTTCCCCGTCAACCAAACGACTGCCCACCGAATTTCGGTCGTTTAGTTTTTCCCGGCTTCCTTGCAGTGGGTAAAAAACAAAAAACAAATGCATTGACGTTCGCTCTTTACTTTATTGCAGGTTTCCATAATGAATTTCCTTTTTATTTTTTAGTATTTTACTACATTCAGTTATGGAGAGGTTGATAAAAAACGGAACTCAAGGTATAGTTCCTTTTCATTGAGAAGAACCTTCTAATTCATTTCAGTATTCAATTGAAAAAGTTACACATTACGTTCAAATAATAATAATAATAAGAAGAAGAAGAATTATAAGAAGAAGATGATGATGGTGAAGAAGAAGAAGAGAAGAAACAGGTTCTAGCAAAAATGAAATTACTTATTAAAAAAATAATTCAATACGTTATGGGAAAAGTTTCCATCTCTGGAAATTGAACACTGTTACAAGGAAACAGCCAATGAGATCGTATCAAAACTTACCTTGAAATTTATCTGGGAGAATCTACGTCCTTTAGAAAGATTTTTTTTTTAAATGTACATGACTTACATGATTCACCACCATTAGTCATTAAGTCATGACCAGAGCTAAAATCGGGTGACTTTTGGTGATCCGGTCTCGGAATTGTAATTAACGAAATTTCGAAGCCGTATTTTTCGAGCTCTGGGGTTAGCATCTACGGTCCTGGTCACCCCTGAAAGAAACACTATTCAAACGCAAGGGTATAATTAAAATCTTGCTTTGTTCTCCGGGCTACCGGGTCTAAATCGGATCACCGGGTTAGTTTATCTGTGGTTTAGCTTACTCTAGCTTAGCTTGCGTTCCCGCATTCAAACTAGTTTTATTAATGTACGTATGCTCTTACGCATCAACGTCTTTGATATTTAGAGTGCGCATATTATAATGAGAAGTACCTAGGTTCTACTTTCTGTGCCGACCAAGGGTTTCCAAGGATCAAACCAGGCAAATGCTGCGATAGTACCTTGAATAAGGGTAATTCTTTCCAGAGTCTTTCCTTCTGTTGTATTTCGAGATCGCAAAGTAAAAAAAACGTTACAGGGAAAACGTTGTTATTATAAGGCAGCACAATGTCAAAATTGTTCAGATTTAGTAAAATGAACGGCCTTAATAAAACTTGTTAATCATTCGTGTCCAGGAAAGTAAAGCAAGTAATTACGTGATACATTTGACAATTATTCAATAAATACATCGAAATTAGCTGTAAACAGGGCCCAATAATGAAGTTCATTTTACAATGTTGGAGAAGTATAACGCTTCCCCCTCCCCACACCAATACGTATTGAATTCATCGAGTGACCACTCATGGATTTATTTGGAACTCTTCATCTCCGAAACTTATTGACCGTTGCAAATTTACGAGGATGATAGTAGTTGTTCTGAAGAAATTTACACAAGATTCTAATGGACATTTCCGGTAGTACTTCCTTATTGCAATAAAAAATTGTTCTGTTAAAGTAGACTACGGAAAACATTTTCTTTTCTTTTTGTGATGCATTTATCAAGAGTTATAAAGCCTTGATTCGAAACAGTCTCAGTATTGCTCTTGATCGGTCGCCGCCATGTTATGACGTAATCAATCTGCCGACTGTTTGTCATCAACATACAGAATGATGGTATTTGATTTGTTAGTATTGTTAATAAGAGATAGCAAAAATGGATCGAAAGAAATAGTATAAGTGGTGAATAGCGTTTCTGTAAGCCTTAACACGTCATTTAGTTCGTTTTATTCATTTAAAATTGGTTTTTACTTTTAACACTTTTTTAAGATATTGATATATTTTGGTAGTATCAACACTAATTTATAGCAGCTCTTTTATTTATGATTAAATCATAAGATATATGCTCTTTAGAACTCATGTAGTTAAAAAGAATTTTCTATAAAAAAATGTGGGCTTTTACATCCAACAATCGTATAATTTTTAATGAACGCTAGTGAAGCATTTTTTAAGAACTTAAAAGCATATTAATTAATAGTGCTCGTTACTGCCATCGTCTAACAATTTAACGTACTACTTGCAGCCCGTGGCTATATTGAATAGCTTTAATATGTCATTGTAAAAAATAATAATAAAAGCATGTAAGAAACAAAAATGTAAATTGAAACTATTACTTTGAAGTTACTCTTGAGTTTCGTGAAATAAAAGAAAACACGGCTTTTGATAGGATTCGAACAGCCTTATGTGAAAGTATCAAAAGTTAAAAGTTGCGTGCGCTAAACAACAACGCCAAATTGTCAAGACAACAAATTAAACACGAACCAGCAATAAAAAGAGCACTGCAAGTTAAGACTGCCCCATGTCATTGTTTCGAGAAATTTCTGATATTAAAAACATGTTTGGGTGTTCTAACTTATTAAAGTGCGTTCTGCAGATTTGTGCATTATTATTTCGTCAAGTGATGATGTGAATGTTCTTTCTCTTGTTTTCTCGTCTTCAAACTTCTGAATAAGGGACGTAACATAGGGAGAAGCATATAGCTACGGAAATAGTACGAATTGATTACGTCAAACCAATCAGAAGATGATTTTCGTTGTATGACGTAGGAGATTTAATTCTCAGTATTTCATGCTATATTTCTACGTAACGGAAAACCGTAGCGCTGAAATTTCAAAAACATTACATATTATTTAATCTGATGTACACAAACAAGTTGTAAAATATATAAGGAGGTGAAAACGGAAATGTCCATTGAGGAAAGGCTGCATGGTTACCATGATAACAATACTTCAAATAAAGCACATTCTAACACATTATGTAAGAACGGTTCGACCATTTAAAATCCAGATTTGAACGGTCCTCCATGTTTTAGCTCTTTTACTAGAATTTGTAGCTTATGGCTGTTTTCATCATAACAGGACTCACTTGCTTTACGTTCAATTCGCGTATCATTTGAGCGAGACTGAACCGATTTAAACCAGTGTTGTTACGCTGATAGAGGGAACTAAACTGAAAGATTTAGCCTTGTTAAAGTTTAACATCAGTTAATGCTTTCATGCTCACTAATTTCTTGATAATCTCTGCTAAATTTTTGATTATGTAAAAAGTTTTCGAATAACGATCGATGATGACCTTTTGTGGGTACCGATGAAGATGATGTCTCTAGAAAGATAATTTTAGGACAGAGAGCTGATGTAATATATGAACGTGTTTAGTGATTATATTTAGAAGACAATCAGATTATAGGGTCCATTTAACGCCGGTCTGATTCCAGTCATTGTAAGAGTTCCAGGAACTATTTTGTAACCTTTTCCGGTGACAGCTACTGCCACACATACACTCACAATAATAGTTCCGATTGAAATGATCAACTCACTCATCTTAATTCTATAAACATCACAAAACAAGAATGCGGTCTACTAATTTTATACTTGCCTTTCTATTTGTGAGACAAGTCCTCATACTCTTTGTAAAATTGGCAAATTATAATTTATATTTTTATACATGAAAATACTTTGACTTACCATTAACATGAAGTCGAAACCCGATGAGTAAAATCATAAAATAGATATTTAGGACACGGCACACGTCAACATTTTAAATACTATAAGTATTTCTATAGTAGTTAATGCAATTTCAACAATTGATTACTTTTTTTACAATTATTGTTAAGAGTTTCTAATTATTGCTCAAATTACATCATCACTGTATATTGGAAAAGTCTGCTGCTTGTAATATATATTTGCCTTGGGAGAAATTATTGTGCAAAGAAAGATATCAAATGGAACAGAAGAAAACAAGAACAAAGGAGAGAAGACAAGATTAAGAATAGAAACATGGAACATTAGGTCACTAATTGTGGAAAGCAGAGAAGTGGGGAAATATGAAAGAGGAAATCAAGATAAACATTGTAAACGCAATAGGACGTTGTGAAGTAAGAAACGATGGTATAGGTGAAGAATATAGAATGTTCTATTCGAGACTGAAAAGAGGAGTAAGAAGTGGAGTGGGTTCAATCCTTGGAAATGGCCTAAAATAACAAGGAAGTTGACTACCCCAATGAATACATGATGTTGGGCTGAAAGGAGGGAAAGAGGAAGGACGTGGTGTCTACTACTTAATCCTGAAGACAGCAAAACAAACTACAAATATCTGGAGGAGTAGATTCATGAAGTATAGAAAGGGGCATCAATCGTACTGATAGACGATGTTAATGCAGTAACAAATGAAGCATAAGATGTAGAAATAGTAGGTGAAAATTATTTACAACCTTCGTGTACACTTGAGAAAAAACTACTACATTGACATCAAGCCTTGATGACCAAGAGTGTAGCCACAACGTAATTTAAAAATACTTATATACTTTTTCTTAAGGGGTGTGTGTAAAAGTCTGGAGTCAAAATTTTTGGAGATTTCAATAGTTGTTTTCAGAATCTATAACTCTGAAAGTTGTCTTCCAAATTTTATCTACCTATGACACATGGAAGCCTTTCAAGTAAATTATTGATTTCATATATCCGTTGTAATTTTGGCGTTAATATCACCCATTTTCATTAGATTTTAAGTTTCTTTTACATCATTCTTCCATTTGGTAATCCTTCATCATAGTTACAAAAAAAATCTGTCGTGTAGTATTATACAGTATATTTCACACTATGGAGTTTAGTCCTTCCATTCACACCACCTCGCGGATTTTCTGTTTCTAGAGGGTATATTCCGTATGTGTGTTGTCTTCATGATGAATGTAATGGAACGGTATCCACTGTATGTACGGTTTCTCTTCAATGTGGCTGTCAGTACATTTTCCTTGTATACATGTTTGCATGATAAACCCCAGGGCTGGGTTGCAAGAAAAATCTTAAATTAGACTTAAGAGTTTAACTTAAGTCGGTCAGAGTTGCACTCAGCCAAGTGTGTACTTAAGTCTGTTGCTGGAAGCGCTCAATACTATAACTTAAGTACTACTTTTCGTACTTAAGTAAAACCCGAAAAATTTGCATTTTTCGCTGCTAATTAAGTTTCACAACACTGCAATTCCGACCAAATGTGATCGTTGCGCATGCTCAGTGATAGTTAACAGTTGAATTACTATTGGCGTGTTAATTCAGAAGCGGAATTCGTGGAAAGAAGATAAAAGAAGGAATTCAAATTCCCAACATGAATCTTTTTTTTTCCTTCCCGGATGGACGAAATAACTGAGATAATTAATAATGCGTATAATCTTAACTGTGCTAAAATCAAAATTATTCTACAAAATATCGAGAAAAATAATATAATTAAATCAAAAACAACTTATTGAACAGAATTGTTTTTAACGTCCTTAACGAGCTGATGAGCTTCTACGGACGGGATCTTCAATTTTTATCAGTTTGCGTCCGGCTGGTTTGTTTCACAAAGTGGAATCCGAACCACTCCATTTAATTGGCCCCGGCGGGAATTGAATCCTTGTCCATGTACAGAGAAACAGGCTACTATGGCTTCGGTAAACGCATGTGTTAGGTACAAGAAGTTAGGTCGAATATGCTTTTAATTGATACTTTCTTTACGCAGTATGCACCCGTCCACTTGTTCATAGGCAAAAACCAAATCAAAGAGCTTGGAATTAAATGAAAAATTATCCACAGTCTGATTAGAACATGTTTGAAATAAGATACATGATTTTTAATAATTATTTTTATTTGTACAAGTTTGCCACTCGTGAACCGTTGTTGTCAAATACATTTTAGTTCTGCACTTTTCCTTTTGAATTGGGTGAGCAGCCGCGTATTTAAATGTTGATTTCTGGGGAGTCCAGCACCTTTGGGCGAGAAGGGTCCGATGTCTGTCTGGGTGTGAGATTTGTGTAAAATCAATATACTTTTCCTAAAATGACAGTAATTTTACCTAAAAATAAAACAAGAATTTCGGGAGGGGGTTCGGATATTCCGGGTCCACCTCATAACTACTTCCCTGTGGGTGATTTATATTTAAATACATGGGTTCTTGATTATTTCGCCAGGCCGTAGCTAGGAAGGGACCTAACATCTTCCTGGCTCTACATAAAAAATACATATTTAAATGTGTAAATAGGAAGTAAAATGATATTTCGTGACGTGTGACTAGACTTAAATTTGCAAAATGGAAATACTGATTAAAAAGTATTTTGTCATGTATGTCGAGACACAGGATAAGTCCTTTACATAATTTAGTTATCCCATACTATGTTTTCATGCTCCCTTGTACATATCTTTATTTGCGCTCTTTTTTTCTGCGTTTTTAATGCTAAAGACGTTCTGAATTGGCGAAATAATTTCATGGCATTTTCGCAAAAATGCTGAAATAATCTATGAAAGGGAGGAAGTTATTCTGAAGGAGTAAGATAGCAGATATTATTAATCTCTATTGATATTGATTTACAAGCATTTGACCACATCACATGGAGTCACGAATATTTGAAGCACACAATACATTTTAGGAGAAATTAAAGGAATGATCCTGTGTGTCAACAAGTTTCAATCTTACACCACCGATTTGAAAATTTTAGGTAAACCACTGGCTGACTCTAACCGTCTAACCACACCAATCATTTTCTTAATATAAACTTCCTAAGGTTTATTTTCATAACACAGTCCCTAAGTTCAAGTGTCGAAGTCAAGTATCATAGATCAACATTTGTGTGCTGAAGGTTCGCGTTCTGCTCCCACCAGTTACTCTTACTGATGTTTCCTTTGGTTTCACTCAGTCACAGCAGATGAAAGCCGAGATGGTGCATGGAATTAAGGCGAGGAACACTACGAGTGGAGAACAAATTTTTGAATAAAGCCAAAAGTACTCCAAAACACATAAATTATATCTGGTGTAGTAAAAAGTAATCCATTATTTTAGCATGACATTGAAGGCTTGACTTACCATAGTTAGAATGATCCGATTTAGGTCACATATGCGCCGTTTTGTTCGATAACGTGTTGCCATTTGGAATGTAATATCATGATGCCTCTCTCATAGAAGCCCTTGTCCCTATTGGCAAAAAATTGAGACAGTCGATTTTCACAAGCCTCTCTTGAAGCGAATTTTTCACCAGCAAACGTGTTCGCCATGGACAGGAACAGATGGTAATCACTCGGTGCCAGGTCCGGACTATAAGGTGGAACACAATGCCTCTCCTATTGGCCAAAGCTGGGCGCTTCTGGGCGATTGCTGCCTTCAGACGGTCCAATTGTTGACAGTATAGTTCCGAGTTAAGGGTTTGGCCGTAGGGGAGCAGCTCATAGTAGATAATTCCCTGCCAATCCCACCAAACACACAGCAAAACCTTCCTGGCCGTCAATCCTGGCTTGGGCACCGTTTGCGCCGGCGCACCGCGCTTCGACCACGACCGTTTTCGCGTGACGTTGTCGTAAGTGATCCACTTTTCATCACCAGTCACCAACCGCTTCAGAAATGGGTCGCTTTTGTTGCGATTCGCAGATGGAAATTCGGTCCATGAGGTTTTTTTTGCGTTAACTCGTGTGGCACCCATACATCAAGCTTCTTTGTGTATCCAGCCTTATGCAAATGGTTCCACACGGTTTTTTGTGCAATGTTTAGCTCTTGGGCAATCGAAACAGTGCTTACATGACGGTCGGACGCGACAATGTCCATGATTTTATCGACATTTTCGACACTTGGCCTTCCAGTGCGTGGTACATCTTTGACGTCAAAATTACCGGAACGGAATCGACGAAACCAAAATTGCGCGTGATTGGCTGTTACAGTATCAGGACCATAAACACTATTCACATTTGCAGCCGCCTGTCTTGCGTTTTCGCCTTTATCGAAGAAAAACTGTAAAATATAGCGTATTTTCTCTTTGCTAGTGTCCATTTTGACGCGCGCTCACACAACACTGAGTCAACTCATCACAACTATCTGAACAGTGTTTGTAGTACGCAATCTCATCGTTTGAACGCCATCTCGTTGAACCCGATCGGACTTATACAACGCGAGATACAGATCACTGAAGCCATCTATTGGCAAAATAATGGATTACTTTTTACTACACCAGATATTTTTTAAATCTATTTTATGGACTCACTGACTGCCAGAAAATGTGTAAATATATTAACAGTTACAAACGAAGTAAGTTTTTTCATTTATCGTCGAACCTATTGCAACATTCACCTACGTTTTTAATGCGTCGGTTCCTTTCCCGTTTTTGAAACTATTAAATTTATGACTTATTTAGTAGCTAAGCTTACATTGTGAAAAATTCATTAGTTTCTTACGCCCGTTCCCAAAACCTTGGACCACTTTTGTTTTATCTCTAACGCAGTCTAGCGCCTAAACGGAAGCAGGTAGAGAAACTGACATCAGATTAGGGCTTAGGAACCTCGATTTACTAGGTCGTTTTCAATCTGGTGACATCACAATCTCCGTACGTCTGTGCGCTTCTATATTTTTTTTTATAACCAACGCAGATTTTATTTTCATTCTGGATATCCCTTATTTTCTTCACGTTTATTTGGATACTTTTAACAATGGACAATTTGTCGCTATAACCTTTCTCTTAATTATACTCATTTCATTACATTGTCATCGGGATCACCTTTACTTACACAACAAAGTTCTTTGTTGTTTAGTTTTATTTTGCTTCATTAGCAGTAGATTTGTTTTTGTTTGTTACTGAAATACAAAGCGTGTTTTACAGTCACTAGGATGACCTTTAAGGTTAGGAAAATGACAAATCGTGATTTCAGAAATTCAACTTATGTAGACCTTCTTTAAACTTTGGTAAACTTTATTTTTATATGGGCCACTCTAGTATGTAGGCCTACTTCTATCTTATTTTATATTTCTTTTCATGACCGTAGATAAGCTATGAATACGCAAAGGTGGTTCTCCTAATAATATTTCTAATCCATTTCTGTTATTCCTGCATTAAACGGAGATAAATCAATTCTGGAAAATATTTCTCACTCACTATTTTTCTAGTATTCCAAACACGCTTGGTAATTTGCTAATTGCAGTATAAACAAACTATTTTTGTTAGATATTATTATTATACTTTAGACATTATAATTCAAGCAATCACACATTTTCTGAAGAAAATAAAAAAGTCTCATATTTCTGAATCGAGTTTCGCAAAATTTTGGCATTTTAAAAATACCTGGTTGAACCCTGCTTGTACTGTACTCTTCCTTCTTCACACTAATGTTGAACTTAACTCACAACTTCTTATTTATTGTTTATTTTTTACCTATAAAATTTTGAAGTATTATGAGGTGCATTACATAGACATGCCAAAGGCGGCATTTGCAGGCGTTTCCAGTGATGTACAATATTAGCAAATTTTAATATATCATACTGACAGAAAGGCACGTAAAAAGCTAAAAACTAAGTTATAACCTATATAATCATGCTACTTTTGCGTTTCGTGAAAGTAAAAAATAATCTCCACTGGGAGAGATTCGAATCCATGACCCTTGAAAGTACAAAACTTTTTGACATGCGCGCCTTCAACAACGCCACGGAACCACAACACGAAGGTGTTGCTTCAGATAATAATAAGTATATCACGAATAGAGATAATGCATGCTATTTATTTGAGTCGTTTCTATCATTTATAACTTGTTTCTTGCGCTTAAAGTTATTGAAACATGTAATGCAGATTATTTTATTACTTATTTCATCACGAAATGGTGTGCAAATCCTTTCTTTTCCTTGTTTTCTATCTTTAAAGTGGTCAATAAGATATCTTACACAGCTTAAATTTAAGTGTGTCAGATACGTGTCTTAAATTCTTGCACTTAAGTGAGATACACTTTTGGACTTAAGA
>JAGDQP010001454.1:0-19607 GCA_022664845.1 Lepisma saccharinum
GTACGTAACACCCAGCCAGTTTAATCATTACATCCCTGATAACAGCCTACGTAAATTTTACATTCAAACCAATTTAATAAATACTTCCTTGACCTATTTCTTCGGCACGTGTCTACCGCTAGATAATGCATTGCATAACGGTCCCGGGCACGTTGGATTTGGTCGTTCTTAATTCCGTTTGTATAGAAACTACGATAGTAGACTGCCTGATGTGTACAGAGTGAGTTTTTCCAGCTCTTATTCGTCGATGGACATCAACAACTTGTAATCTTAAAACTGGCCCTCTCTGCTACTATGTCCACATGCGCTGATAAGACTGTATCCGGGGATATTGTAGCAACTTTCTCCTTCTCATCGGAATAATGACAGAGTAAACATAACTTCCAGTTCACATATACCTGACCTTGACAAGTTACTTCAGCAGCTTGTGGTTTGTCACTCATGTTCAGACCCTGTAAACAAAAACTCAAGATAATTATGTGATTGCTGTCATAAAAATAATACAACTTAAAATCTATCAAACGCTTATGAAAATGAAAGAGATTGATTGAGCGGTCGCTTTTAGTCCTAAAAATGTCAAAATGTTACCTGTCAAAATTATATTTTTATGTTCTTTAGAAGCTGAAATATTAACGAAAATTGTTTTTACTTCAGCCGTTTTGTAAAATTCAAGATGGCGTCCACGTAGGACTCGTTGGTTACTATAATTTATCTTGTCTTAAATCGGTGTCGTGATTAATATAATTAAAATAAATATAATTTGCTTTTTCTTAAAAATGCGATACACTCCAAGTGATTAAATCACGAGTAAGTTTCGTAATCAGTCATGGTTGCACTTGTATCTAATGGACCCAACCGAGTTAAATATTCTTGTGAAATTTATAACTATCTGACGTGCGACCTTCTATTTTGTAAAATTTTTATGTCGGTCTAAAGTGTGTGTGACTTGAAACTGTAGGGATTCAGTTTGATTAATACCAGTAAATGAATCAGTAACTTGTTTAAATCATTAATTCTAATAGCGAAGTAAGGTTTGGAGTCTGAGAAATTATTTGCAATTGTTTAAATAAGCAATACTTTTGTCGGGTTAAAATGTCCATGTTCTAAGAGGATTAATTTAACAGCGTATTAATTGTGGTATTCCTGGTCCTTTTACGTTGTCTGTGTCCATGAAGTTGAATTTGTGAGGATGTGTTTTTTATTTGTTTGTAGCGGAGTGTCAGTAACTGTGCCAGAATTGTTGGGTGGTGAAATTTTGAAGTGAGCCTTAGTGCCATTTTTCTTCTTCCAATTCACTGATCAGGTAGTCGACTGGGGCTTTCTGCTAATTGCTATCATGTTTGCTACTTCATACGAAATAGACCTGTGCCCTAAATGGGTTGGTTCTTCGTAGTTTGGACACCTTCGTGATTTTTATACCCTTGTAGTTGTAGTACCATTGTTCATCGACCGAGAGACTTAAGTGTATCCTATTCTTGTGTTTTTCATGGGCATATTTGATTGAAATTATATTTGATTTTTGGTAATATTTGTTCTCGACCATAACCGGGACTCGAACTACTTGTAGTTGCTGTCCAAGGGTCACGTATTATTTGGATTATTGTCGGAAGAAACCCAGAAGATGATTTATTGTTAAACATTCGACTAAAATTATATGATTGGTATTCCAATTCAACATATCGATTCGTTTCGTAGTAACCGTTGCTAATTCAGTTTCTTCATTTTGTTACGACTTGAGAGAATCCAGAACTGCCAACGTTTTTGGATAACCTTGATAATATTTCTGAAGAACTCACAATCATGCTGGTTTTCTAATCTTGGCTTCTGTTGAGTAAATTTTGTCTGTGTGTTGTTGCCATCATTATTTGAAAATTACCTATAGTTTTAATTGTTTTCGGTTTTTTCGTGTGTTTCGTTAGAGAATCAAGAACTACATATCCTATATTTGTGTGTTTCGTTACACACACTGGAATATCTTAACGTTCACATTGTTTTAAACTTATTTGGTTGTAATATGTTAGTAAAATTAAGTCAATATATTTAGGGATCCAGAATTTTTGGAAAATAAATTTATATTTAAACTATCGTATATAATCCGAAATTTACAAAGATCCGTCATAATCTTGTCAAAGAACCTCTGTTAAGTTCAGGCATTGAGCTTGCTACGAAATATATCTATTCTGTCACATAAGACAATGATATAAGTCTTTTATTCTAGTTCTAGATTAGTTCTAATTTAAAATTTAATTTGGGGAGTAAGTTCAATACTTCTTTGCTATATGACAAGTTTAACTTTCAGCCACATGCTGTCAAACGCATTGGAAAAAGATCTTTATCGGCAACATTCCCACACCACTAACAGCACAGGAGATGCGCCATCACTTTTCCTAACGCTTGCCTTGTGTCCTATACAATGACATTATTCACAGTACTGTTTCATCCAACTGCACACGGGGGACATAAGCACAAACATGCTGTGCTAAAAATGCTTAAAAATCGTTTAAAAAATGTACATCTTGCTATGAGAGCTCATTATGCAATTTTGCATATGTGTTCACAAAAGCAAGATTATTACTCCGAAAGTTTCAGAAAACTCGGATTTGACAGTATTTTTGCTATTCAAGGTCATTTTTTTTTATTTCTCATAGAGGGCAAGGTGTTGCGTGTCAAATGAAAAGACTGTCTAAGACCTGTCAAATGAAAAGACTTCACAATGACGAAGAATCACATCTTAATTAGAACAAAAGTTACAAACATTTTAAATGATCAATGTGACTCACAATTTCGAAAAAATTTTGAAGTTCGAGAACTTCAGAAATATATAGCACCGTGACCTCCTCTAAACATTTTAGAAATTAATAAGCATTTCGAATAAAACATATTAAATCAAATTTTAAATCCTGTTTTGTTTCGCTAGAAAGCACTACAAGCAACAAGTCACTTAATGTTGAAACCTGCACATTATACTCTTACTTATAAACTGTGAAATAGCTGGAAAAGTTCGACAATTTTCATATAGGTATGGCTAAAACTTTGTTTTGACAGCAATGCAACTTTTTTATCGACTGGAACTTGAATTTATATTCCTCTTCTAAGCGTGTTATTAATTTTCCATTTCAAATCTTAACACGTGAGAAATTATTAACAATCTTGCTGTATCTAACCAGTGATTCAATATTAACAACGCAATAGTTTATCTAGTTCTAAGAATTCAGTTCAGAAGTTTAATGGAGGAAAATATGTGGTCGCCTAGTCATTCTTAATTTGCAAATTTAAAAGAAAATATTATGACGATATACTCTTAGGAAATATACGGCCAATACATTACACGCACAATCTTTAAGGATGATTTGGGAGTTCGCTTTTGTCACGGCATTCTTCAGGTATACTCAAATTGTAGCTTGGTATTAGACCAAGATCTCCATGACTGCAGCCCATAATTAATCAAGAGGCCTGAAATCCTGTTTGGTAAAGTGTTCAACTAAAAAGATACAGATAATTTCTTACCTAGTCACTGTTGAGTTGTGTTTGTTTTAAGAGTTAACAAGAAACTCTTTTCAGGAAAGCTCATCTTCAGTTTGCAAAAGACTTTTATTAATCCTTCTAGAAGATTATTTTGGTAGAAGTTCACTACGGATGCGAAAATGAAGGTTTATACCATCCTTTTTTGACTCTTCTCAGAATCACACCATAACACTGCGATGATGGATTACTTCACATTTTGGAAATACAGTTTTCACTTCTTTAATCACGAGGATACACATTTTATTATGTAGGTTTTGAAGAGAGTTTTTCATCTGTTCGAAATGTATTCCTGACCATTATACTGTACATGCCTTCATTCTAGGAAATGAGGATTTTTCAGTAATTTTCTCTATACAATGAAATGTTAAACATTTGGCTTTCATGTAAAGATCTTCTTTTATAAGAAAGCCCTTCGGCCTCTGCCTGTCTTCACTTCGGGCAGGCAGTGGTTCGCAACCTTTATCTAGGCGACTACCAGTCTTTAGTTAAAGCAGAAAGTAGTCCCTCTTGGCTCTAACCCATTTTCAGTCCGGGTTGGAAGGAATCATTTGCCAAACACCGAGCTTCTGTTTGTCTTCAGTTTCAGGCAGGCAGTGGTTCGCAATTTTCTTGGTGTCGGCCTGTCTTCATATCAGGCAGGCAAACGCTATCCTTAGCTTCAGTCAGACTTCAGTTCAGGCAGGAGGAAGCAACAACCAAAATTCTGACTCCAACCTGTCTTCACTTCAAACAAGAAGGAGTCACGAAACCTATCCCCTACCATCCTGGGTGTCGTCCCTTCTTCAGCTCAGGCAGGAGGACACTACTCTCTGCTCCAACCAGTCTTCAGTTTAGGCAGAAAGGAGTACTCGTTACCTATTTTCTCTCTTGTACTAATGAGATTATGCCTTTCAGCACCGCGAATGGTTCATCCCGTGCCCATAGCCGAGGTAGAAACTATAGTAAATACAGTGTTAGTGTATAAGCGAGGAAAGACCGTAACACCAGTTTTATTGTATTCACAGAAAATTCGTATTTTCTCAGATAATCAAGTTGTTGTTTAATGTCTTACTAGAAAAATATGACAAGAAATTCATGATTTTCTAGTAAAAAAATAAGAAAGATAATTGGTAAGAATGAAACACCAACAGTTGGAATAATTGATGTTATGTATATTACCTTGTACCTGTTGCTCATTACTGGGTTACTTGTTTACATAATTATGTTATTGAGTTTGTACCTACTAATATGAATAAAGCTGATCAGGCACTCGTCGGCCATTCCGGCCGCATCCGACTGGGACCCATGGCCAATGGGATGTTTATGGGTGGAGCATGGTTGATAATACCATTGCATCAGAATCCTCAGTTGACTGTGTTCGCGGAGGTGCGGGGACGATACCAACGATGACTACAGTTTACAAGCAGAGAGGTATATATACCCTGTTGCCCTCCCACTATCTTACTTCATTTTTAGATCACAAAACAGACAACCATTTTTCAGCCATCCTGACGGAGTCTATTGAACGGAGTTGTTCGGAGCACACTTTACCAAATACTGTAGCTCCCTTCCTTAGAAACTCACCAGTTTGCTTACGACATTAATAAAAATTCACTCACCCTATTCAGCCATGGTATTGTTTGATTACTCAAACATTCTTTGTTCTCCAATAAACGCAACCAGTATATGTAACGCTTTACAATTATTAATACTTACAGCAAACCTTCATAAAACGGAAACAATATTACGCTACTATACAAACTTACATCTTACTCCTATGAAATTTAATAGACCAACACCCAACCAAAGAAAATACAAAACAGACTGATGTGCGAATAAATACAAAGCTGGAACTTTTTCCACTGAGTGATGCCAATAACCAGTAATTTTCTCTGCGTGCCCGACCGGATCCTCTTACCCACTTTGCCCACACACCGCATGTAGCAGGTATAGTACGAATATATGTGTGATTGTTTGTACTTTGAGAACATTCTCCAAATATTCAGAGATATTCTGGAAATTATATCTAGAGTTTTTAAAATTATTTTCTGAAAGACAGGCTAGAAATACTTATCCAATCCCAAATATACTGGAACTTTCAATACACTCTTCTCTGCATATGAGTCACAAATACTTTGTTTTGTAGATTCCTATGAATGCATTTATTCACTGCTGTTTAATAAATTACAGGAAAAATCTTTAAAAAATACATAGAAAAAAAGATGCACCATATTAAAAAAATACAAGTCAATTAGGACCTGTTTTACCATACTCAAAATTTCAGAAGAGCTCACGTTATCAACAAGGAAGAGATAGCAGTTGCAATGGCTACGTAAAGTGACGTTTTGATAACATGTAAAATCACCATATCATTCGCTTCGTGCGTACAACATATGTCATTCGTCATTGAGAGTCACCTTCTGTAGGAAATACTTTCATCACTGACAGAACACGTAGAGGTTTGAATTGATAGCATTGTCACAAGGATGAAAACGGGAAGCACATTGGCAACATCATAAACTCCACTTTTGCCTTTCCTCACTAATAAAATCCCAGATCCTGGTCATGCACTCCAATAGCCAGGAACAAAACTCTCGAAAATAGCATTATAGTGTAAGGTTTGTAAACCGGTATTGAAAGTACTCAGTGAGACTAGAATTTTGCATGAATTTTTAAAAACCCAGAAGAAAACATATCATTTAATCAAGGAACAGAAAATTCAATAAAACATATCATAGAATATTGATAACCACAAATAACGAGAAGTGATTCTGAAATACAAACCGAAGCTAAACCAAGACACAATAACAAACTACTTGAACAGAAATGTTACCAGAGAATCAAAAACTTTACACAATTACTAAAAAAAAAGTTACAGATGTAGGCCTCTATGTAACCAGAAAACTATGTAATAATGAAGTAGGTTGTTGCTTCGAAACTACTCTCAGAGTGATTATATTATCAATTAATAAGGGATCACAGATTAAGTGTTTTTGTTACTACAATATTAACATCCAAATACCCGATTTTACATGTAATAGTAGTAGCTTCAGTTCATTTAATAAACTGAACTTGATAACGGCGAATCACATGCATATATTCCGCAATGACATAGCCCTCTATGACTACTAGAGAAAATGAAATTACAATATGTCTTTTTAGTCTTTTATAGTACACAAGAGTCTCAATTAACCGAATTTCCGGATTAACCGCAGTGAAATTAAACTGTAAAAATAGAGGACAATAATTATAACATAGTACTACATTATTACATTATATTGTAGTAGAAACCCTATGTTTAAAAATATGTTTAGTTTACTTTAAAATACAGTTGTTCTTTTAACTTGTAATACAGGTATGTAAATCACTATGTTTCCGATTTAGATGAATTACCCTTGCTCCCATAAAATTCTGTTAAACGAGACTCTGGTGTATTTATAAGTTGCACGTGACCTGGTTCTACAAAGAAAGTATCTACCTATATGACATCACACGCACTGTTACTGTTAACACCATACAAATAATATCATAACATTCACTCAGTCTTCAAAAGTATGATAAAGCGATTCCGTAACAATATAGCTCCTTTGTACTATAGTATTTAGAAGCTCTTTCACTAAAATCAACATTAATATAATTTAGAAGCAAATTTAATAACTGAAATAACCGCCAAACCTTATTTCGTGATCTATACTGAAATGGTGTTCTGCGGTAACCAATCAGGCTAGTTCGGTTGCGTTATCGTGAGTAGGTTCAAGAGACAATCTTGCGATGAGAAAGATAATATTTGACAGCAGAATCTATTCATTCGTTTTTAAATAAATGTATGACATTGATTACAACGAATTTTCTCTCCGATTTGCCTCAATGTGATTTGTCAATCGCGATTTACGTAACTTCCAAGCATCAAATCGCATTTGATTAAGTGTATGTCAGTTTAGTAGTGGCGTGTAATCCACTCTCGCACCCCCACGGCTCGGGGAGTGCACGAGTTTACAGAGTGAAGATATCGTGACTCAATAATAATAAAGAGCGCATCAACTGAAAGCTGAAGGGGGACGCAAGACCAGTTAGTTATGCTATTTCTGTTTGGGTTCACTTTTAGTGCAGGTTCGACCCTATTTCCCCAACAGAATGTTTTAGGTCTAGAAAGTTTGATTGTGGATTTGTGTTGCGGGGCATTAGGAAGCTCAGAAAAACTTTGGTACTCATCTTGATTTTGGTGGGACATTTTACGAGCGTTTTTTCAGAATGGCGGATTCGCATAATAAAATATTCTTAGCACGCAAACCAAAATGCTTAAGATTTCGCACTTAGTATCAAAAAAGAGGTACGTTAGGCTGAGAAATTCAAAGAAAGCATTCATTTTTGCGTGATATAATCCTATCAGCCATTTTTCCAAAATGGCTTCATGCACCCCTTCCCCCACATACATACAATGTAAGGTTGGTTCAAACATTCGGGTACATTCTTCTATTTCACAACCAGACAGGCAAATGAAACATCTTAGTACACAAATAGGAAATGAATGTGGCAGGATATAGTTTGGGGTCGATGAAAAATCTGGCCATTATATTGAAATCCACCATATTCGATGCAGTACAATGTTTCTCAAATCGCAATTGTGTCGTGTGACATATCAAAAAATTACTAGAATGTTCCAGCGAAAGTCAGTCTACTGGTCAGATGTGATCTATCTTCCACGTTGTTGGAGTTGTGACATTGTAATTGCGCCGCTCGATATATGAAGAGAAGCTGACAGGGTAGGTGACGAAACTTTCCAAAGCATAACAGTTAGACCCAATCTGATAAGCGGAATGATTTGTTGGTGTTTGATGTATCACATGACCCAGTGTAAAAGTCTGGTTTCTGGAATGTCCTATTCCTATGCCGGTACCTTACACACATATTCATGATATAAATTGTTTCTTAAAAGTTCGTACGTGTGTCCGAGAATTCAAAATGGGAGCATACCGGTTTGGAGATGAAATAAGTAATCATATACCTAAACTGGAATATTTCTTTTTAAATTTAATCAGATTTGATTTTTGAAAATGTCTTTCTAAGAAATTGTTTCTCGATGCAGAGATAAGAACTTCTTTCTCAATTTTAAAAAACTGTTTTTCACTATGCTGAATCGAACTGTATGACAGTCACGTTTTGTAAGGGTGGCTGAAGATGTTACTAACAAACCAAAGCAAATTGAGGTGATCATTATCTCTTGTGGGAGAATCAGTAGAGCCATAGCAGATGATTTCAACCGTCGCCACTCAGAAAGAAGACAAATTTCACATAACGTCATTTTGCGTCTTGTCCACGTTCAAAGTATCAGGTGATATGAGTGATGAGCCATGTAGTGGCCACTCCATTATAGCTACTGATCATGAGACCGCAACGATGGTCGTGGTTCTGTTTGCTAAGAGCCTGAAATCTAGCACTCGGCGACCAAAGGTGGAATTTGTGGTGTCAGTTGTTTGTCCATTTTACGGATTCTGAAGAAACACAAGTGGCATTCGTACAAACTTCAAATGCCAAAATTAATAATAATAAAAAATAAAGAAGTATAAATGGATATGTAGAGACCGACGTGTAGAGTTTGGTACGACTTCAGCAACACCTTTCATTGCCCCTGACTCTTCTTCAGTGACGAGATCTATTTTTTTTTATTCTGACGAGATGAATTGACTATTGGAGCGATACATTTTCCCATTGTGTGGATGGGTGCCGCGACAGAGCACTGCTTCAAGTCACGGGGTGGTATGATACATAGTTTATCTATCTGAATTGACCAATTTCCTTTGACACCATCCTCAAATCTGAGCGTTACTTGGAACTGTTGAGGGATGCTTACTGCCTTTCCTTCCTTGTCGAGGCGATCGGAGTTTCCCTTCCCAGACCCCACATGGACATCGACGTCCAAAGGGCATCCAATAAACATTCCAGCATAGCAACTATGGCCATAAAATAGAAAAAACAAACGAGCGTCGAGTCGCGTCACTACTTTATCACGACAGTAGTGGCAAGCTAGACTTTGTTCTCCCTGAGCAAGAACTCACCAACGGGTCCATTGTGTATCAAACGTACTGTCCATTGCGTATTAAAGCACATTGTAATTCTTACTAATCATCATTCGGCACTCGAGGCAATGTTATATAGTGTCCCCACTATATAACTCCTCTCCTGATATTTCAAATTTTATTCCTGTCTCAGAAACAAATAGAGAGCAGAAATGTGTGCTAAGTGAATGAACATTTAAAAACAAGAAAAATATATAATTAATTAATTCAAACTCTTATAACGAATTATTTTATTTCAATATTTTATATGTCTAATATTTATTTTCTTTCAGGAATAATTGTATCTACAGCGAAATCGTACAATGCAAGCCTTTTTCGTTTTTACTTGCGGATATATTTTTTCTTCTTTTCATATTTTGTTAAGAAGTTGGTTTCTTCTTTTAGCGGGCAGGGAGAGAGCTGGCCTTGTCTCTTTTGTGTGTCAAGCTGAGTGAGCAGTTGAATTTTTTTCTTATAGTTTTTTTCTATGTTCTGTTGGTCAATTCGCGCGCTTCAGAGAACCGTTGTTTTCAAAGCTTTAAGTTAGAAGCGTGGTCTTCTGAGACGGGAAATTGTGCGTATATGAGGACTGACCATGCGCCAAGAAGTCATCACTCACTGGCTCACTCAACTCACTCGCTCTCTAAATTCTCAATTGCGTAGAAGAAATCTTTCGTTATCGTCGACCAAATGTAGCTAAAGAAATTCTATTTACAAGTCCACTTTCTCGGTGGGTGAACATCGTCATGTACAGAGAGAGAAAAAAGGCACGGCGATAAGGTTGGTTCTTTTGAAATAACAGGTTGTCTCAAAGTTAACATTATCCTCTCTAATATTTGATAAAAGGGTTCGTCGTTAACATTCATTGAATCTCGAATCTGACATTTTGTTTTTCTGTTCAGTCGATTTGTTTTAAATTAATCTTGAGAAGTGTTTTGCTAATTCAGCAAATAAATAAGTCACAAACCGAGAAGACAGTAATTCGCTAGTATTAATTAATTCAGTTAGGTTTTTCAATCGTCCCTCAACGAGCACTACTTCAGTCGAAAGTAAGGGACAAGGCACGCCTAAGTACTCAGTTTGCCATCCGAGCGAGGTGCTGCGGAAGAAAGGCAAAATGGTTCTTGCAGTGGGAAGAAATCAGTTCGATTTTAATAAGTCTGGTGTGTGTGTTTCAGAAATTTGATTAGTGGCCAGTTGGTAAGTTTTTGGCACGAAGGGTATGTTTTCTGTATATAAAGTTTAATTTCCATATCTCAAGATTGATTGTATCTGTAACTTTGTTGTTAGCTGAACTCACACTCTCTCATGTTGACTGCTCGTCATCCTCTGAGAGAGATAGAAAATTCAGCTGAGGAAACTACCCTGTTTCTTTCCATTAGGTTGATAAAATATCCAGTTTGGGAAGATATTTTGTCAGTTCGATCAGTGAGGTAATTAGGAAATTGTGTTGTTTGTTTGTTGGCTTGCCATCTCCATTATAGTGACTACCCTGTCATTCTCTAAGAGAAATGAGAAATCTTCGGACATGGTCTTCTCCATAAAGGTTGTGATTTAAATTTTATTCGTTACAAAGTTTTTTGTGTGTATTCTTTCATAAATGTTGGGTTTCAAAGGTTTTTGTTGTTGTCTTGCCGGCACTCTTATGTGGACTGCTCGTCCTCCTCCAAGAGTGGCGTGAACTGAGTTCAGAAGTCTTGCTGATTTCCTCCGAAGGTCTGTAGGTTCAATCCTCGTTGAAATAGATTGAATCTTCCAACATTCACGTCGGTGAGGAAAAGGATTCGTTTTAAGGGTCAGGCGAATTCAAATATGTTGAAACCTACTTCTTGGTGAATTTCAACTGTTTTTCATGGTGGCGAAACTACCGTATAAAGTTCATTTGTAAGTTATCTAATGTCTTGGGTTCGAGTCCTTGGATAGATTATATGTAAAGTTTTTCCTGAAATCTATCGTTGTTACGCGGCCTTGCTGTATGTCGTCAGATTTTAATGCGTCCCTAAAATAAATATGACTGAAGAATTATTTCTTTAAATTTCAATACGCTCATCTTCAATTATAGTGTCTGAGATACTGCCAGAAATTTAGGTTGAGGAAGTCATGCCCTGATTTTCGTCGCTTTGCAATAATTTTGATTATCATAATTTTGTATATCTAGAGGGAGAGACATTTTTGACCCCTAATTACAGTAAGGGTTGGGCACTTGGCCAACTTACTCAGTTGGCAGAGTGTTGCTTGTGAAATATAGGTATTTCCTCCCTAAATTATCACTTGATTTTGTATCAAGTCGGTAGCTAACCGACCTCTGAAGGAAAGTAATTTTTAAGATGCCATCCTATAACCCCAGTTTTGTGAGATTGTGAGAGTGAATAATGTGTTTCCAGAGCGATATGATTTTTTTTATCATCTTCAAGTTATTCAACTAAGTAATATCGTAATTTGAGAGCGTATTTTCAGCACCGTCTTTCTCCAGCTATTTTTGGACTATTTGTAAGTCGAGTTCGTGTTTTGATATGACCTCTTTGTCCTGTAAATAAAATCATTGTTATGATATATATATATATATATATATATATATATATATATATATATATAGATAGATAGATAGATAGATAGATAGATAGATAGATATAAATTCCTCCAGTTTTTTTTTTATTTTTGAAAGAGTTCCCAGCTAGAGATTTTTTTTACTATCTTATTACCCTAGATAAATTTGTGGCAAAGTGATCCGTTATTTAATATTATTTTTCAAGGATTTGATTCAAAGGAAACTTAGTTGGATTTCTTATGTTAGTGATCTTGAAATGAGTAAAAGCATATACACATTTTTGTCGAACTCGCTTTTAGAGAGAGAGGGTGACCCCTTTAGGTTTGCCGTTATAGTGGTTTATTATGAGGGGGTGCAGCGAGGGGCGTTTTCTTTTGTCTTGCTACGACCTACTCTCGGGGAACTATTTTCTATAGAGGTTAGTTGGCTCCCGTCTTAAACATCTCTCTTGGAATATGTAGTTCTTTTGAGCATATTTTAATTCTTTTTGTTCTTGTCCCTTATTTTAATAATAATTGTTTTTTCTTACCTTGGAACTAGCCCGAAGGGAAAAGGATATGGTAAGTGTTTTAATAGAAAATAGAGTCCTTTGTTTTTATTCATTCGGGAGTAGAAAGAGATATGTTTTTTATGCATTTCTCATCTTCTCTTCTTGTGCGTATGCAATGCCTGGAATTGGAGTAAAGATAAGATTTTTAGTAACCCATTCTTCAGTCCCAGATATTTTTGTCTCTGAGATACACCCAAGCACAACCCAATTCTCATAATATATAAATATCACAACCAAGCCCTAAACTAGAGACAGCAAAAGTCTAAACTAGCACACTCTACTAGTCCCATTCAAAAACGTTTCGTCTCCGCACGAAGTTGGTTTATTTAAAGTACATGGAACCGTGTGCAAACTTATCCTTGAAACTTCAACATTATCAAATTAAATTTATGCAGATTTCAAAAAATGTCTCGTAGGGATGGTTTTTCGTTACACGTCCTTCAATGCACGTCAAATAGATGTCCACATTATTAAACACATGGATATCCATTTTCAGTAGTCGTATTGGAAGTTCAAAATATCAGTCATCGGAATATCAATTGCTGCACAGTGAACATCCAGTGGACGTTCACAATATGTTTCACATGAATATCCATTTCATGGATATACATTAGATATTAGTAATGTCTCTGTTCAACAAATCCATTTGGTAGACATTGAGTGGACATCTACAATATCCTTCACATGAATATCCATTTGCTGTGCATTAATTGGACCTGCACAATATAATTCTTCGGGACATCCAATTGGTGGTCATGCTATGTATATCCATATAATGTTCACGAAGCCTTCTTCAGGTCTTTTATTTTATGTATGTCCACTGATGTCCATCTCATATGCAGTATATTCGTGGACATAAAATAGGCGTACTAATACATGATATGGAGGTCCAATAGGCGTTCTGTGTTGTTACAGTTCTGTCTACGTGAACGAATGAGCTCCGCCACACTACTGGCCAATAGTACGTCAATGGTTAGATATTCACTTTCCGGATCGCTCTATTGGTCATCATCGTACTCCCTGGAATGACTTTCTAGATCAACCGGCCTCACACTCCTCGACTTCGTGCTGTGGGTTTACTTGAATCAACTCTTGTATGTAGAGGTAATCCATGACATGGGCCATCTGAATAGCGGAAACATCGAGTGCTGCCTCAAGATCCCAGCGTATGCGCTTTTGCGGGCGTTTCAAGACTATACGAGACGCCTGGAGCTCTGTATTCAAAAAGGGGGATAGTACATTGAACATATTATGTAGTATCCCCAATAGCACATGCTTTGATTGCATGTTGAGAAAACTCTTGAATGTCCTGTCCGCCTTTTCGACGTTTGATTCACGCGTAAACGTTGATTCAATTGATTTCGGTTGAATAAGTCGTTGAAAAGGTGGATATTTATAGGTTATCTCAACAATTAATCAACTGTTTGCTAATGGGCTGTGCACTGCTAGTTTTCGGTGACGATAACTCCGACATCGTAAGAGGTAGATCACATCTGACCAGTGGAATGACTTGCAGTTTAAAAAACAATTGCATTTATCTAATATAATGGATTTCAAAATGGCGGCATGTTAGTCGTGTACTTTGAAATGTATCCCTAATATTTATTTATAATTTTGGTACTAAATTATTTCGTTTCCTTTCGGTTTGAGAAATCCAAAGCTCTAATTTACTTAGATTGCTTCAATATACAGATCAAGTGCTATGACTTGAAACAAATATCTTTAGTATAGTCCATTTTGGAAAATGGAGAATGGAATTCTCAAACGCATAATTGATTCCTTTCTTTGAATTTCTTTATCCCTAGATCTTACTTTGACACTAACTTTGGAATTTTAAGCATTCTGGCTCTCATATTATTACTATACGAATCCGCCATCTTGAAAAACTCGCGTAAAAATGTTGCACCGGAATCAAGATATCTTCCCATTTTTTTATTATTTTTTTTTTAACTTTCTATAGGTTCTTAACATAAATCATCAATCAAAGTTTCCGAACCTACAAATGTCTACGGGGTATAGTGTAGATCCATTAAGCACACCCAAAGAAACGTTTCAGTTACAAAAACGAACTTGAAATTCAAGTTTTCGGAAACAAAAGAGAGCCAAAGTTTCTTGATTATAAAAGAGATATAATTCAGTAACTTCAGGGAGAGAAAAAGTGGTTGAAAAGAGAAACTAATATTTAAAATCCACTGAAAAATCAATTGAAAATAAGCTTAAGCATCCTACATGGGACACCATGTTTTGAAACACTATATTGTCTCTGTAAAGTGTGTCATTTGTTACCAAAGGAATGACACACTTTACGTATGACTAATTTGATCGTTACATGCATCGTGTCTGACAAGTATAATTATTTCAAGTGGACATTTAGATCTAGAAGAGATATACATATTTCAAATCAGCATAGATAACTTAGTTTGTGTATCATAAGCTCAGTTTTTATGTTGATTTTAAATATGTATATCTCTTCTAGATCTGAGTGTCTACTTGAAATAGTTTTACTTGTGAGAGCACTCGCACATCCCATTTAAAGTAATTCGAAATTGTTTTAATTAAAAATACTAAACACTGATGTAAATTAATGGAGTACGCTCCATCGAATTGTGATATTCGCAACCTGAACGGAAATAGCTGAAAGTCCTAAACAGGAAATTGAAACATTTAAGTGGAATAGGTATGATTTTTAATACGATTCGGGTTATAGCTCAACAATATACTATTGTCTGAAACATTTTTAAATAAAACGTCTACATTGACCTTTGAAACTGCTTGAAAAGCGTGATGAAAATATAAATTGTAGGTGGCCATCTAGCCATCCGTTCATTTAATTTAATTTGGATTTTTTAAAGGTCTTTACAGAACTTAGGCACAGTCCGGATGGATGACGATGGGATTATTAGCGAAGTGAAGAAAGTGGAGGGGGGGACGGGAGAACCCGAGAAAACCCACGCACGCGATGTTTGTCCGACACAAACCCCACATGACACGAGCAGAGTTTCAACCGACCAATCCAAGTTCATCACATTAAAATGAAGTTAAGTGGTTTCACTAAATGTAACAGAAATACAGTTATGGAAAATTTTGCATGCTCTTTCGAATTTTGATAGTTTGCAACTTTGGATAGTGGCCACAGATGGGCTATTGAGAGTGGAAATTGACATTTTTTAAATTAAACTTCGTATTTTGTAAGTCGAATTCGAATTACACGTTATAACAAATCATTTTCTCAGAAACATGTTGCGGAAAACGCCTTCATTCCATAGAGATCCATTCGAAAAATTCGTTAAAAAGTTTCAGCTTGTGATCGTGAGCAATTGACATCACAGCGCTAAGACGTGATTTAATGTCGCTCCGATATGAACCCCAATTTGCGTGGTACAGAAGGGCTGGCTTGACATTTAAACCAAGTGAACTATCTTGGCGTTCGATTAATTTGATCAAGTATCACTTCTCCCCTATTCTCTGAGAGGGAATATTAAAGAACGAAGTTTCCTTACATAATCCTAACGGGATGATAAGACGTGTGCATAAGTTTAGTGATAGCTTTGGAATGTAAGAATGCAAACTATGGATATTGTTACTTTTTACCAGGCTAACGGACTTGAAATTCATTTAACGGCAGCGAGTGAACTATATCATGTGGGTATGCAACCACCCTTACTCTAGAGTTTGGTTAGTTGTATAAGATATAGGCGGATTTCCCCCCATCAGTATAAGATACAGTAGCAACCAAAGCATGCGCTAGAGTACTTCGAATTCCGCGTATCTTTTCAGCACGAACAACCGTCACTTGCCGCTTGGACCACAGGTCACGGATCTTGTTGTTTATCTTAATCAGTTCTCAATGGGAAATATAATAAGTATACTTAGTAAGTCAAATTTCACAAAGTTTTGCTGGGTGATAACTCTTGCATTGTACTTAAATTGTAATGACCTACCAAGTACAAAACTAAAAGTTATTATGACGTATAGGTTTAAAGTATAAAACAATCACCAGAAAAACTAATTAAAACGTAACATTCTGTAGATTAATTGTAATGATATTCTTCTCTACTAATAAAGCAACACTTATAACTACTATGTACAATATGTTTCGGTAACGAAAGAAATTATACTATGATGTGAATGACATACGTGTTGTTAGTATTAGCTCAAATGGTCTAAGTGTCGAAATATGCAGCCATGAAGACAATATTTTTCAAAATAACTATACCTCTTAAGTAGCCGTTTGGTTTTCGTTCCTTTAAATGTTTCAACAAAAGCATTTCTTCATCATTCAGCTAACACATTCTCCAGGTGAATTTCATGTGTCATTTTGAAGTACAGGATTAGAGTTATACCAAAATTGACTTCGTCATTGGGTTCCTTGGAACGTTGCAGCGCAGATGGATATATCACATGACCCACTTACTATTTAGACATTTTGAAGCATAGTCAAGTTGACTGATTTCAAGATGGCGGTCATAGTCGTCATACAATCCAGCATGTATCTCCTCCTGTCCAGTATTATCCATTAATACCAATTTGATTTCAATACATGTAATAATTTATAAAAGAAAATTTGTTTTTCGTACTCTGTATTCGATTTACTTGCTCTCCACGTTCCATCTTTCTCTCCGAGCCCCTGTCGTTATTTTTGACGGCAGCACCTGTAATTTCAGCTGTACCTGCGAATGTTCCTTGTTAAAGTATTAAAGCTTTTTCCTATAACGTATGAAACAGCAGCAAATAATACATTCATAGGGAACTGCAAAACAAAGTATTTATTACTCGTATATGCAGAGAGAGGTGTATTAAAGGTTTCAATATATTTGGGATAAAAATATATATATATATATATATATATATATATATATATATATATATATATATATATATATTCCAGAATACCTCTGAGTATTTGGAGAATGTTTTCAAAGGACAAACAATCACACATATATTCGTACGTTACCTATATATTACATGCGTTCATTATTACGAAATGCATTTTCTCATGAATAATCAAAGCTGATATTCGTGTATTCCATGTGTGGAAAATGTGGGTGAGAGAACCCGGTCGGGTAGGCAGAGGAAATTACTGGCTGTTGACATCACTCAGTGGAAAAAGCTGCAGCCTTGTATTGATTCACACATCAGACTGTTTTGTATTTTCTGTGGTTGGGCGCTGGTCTATCAAATTTTATAGGAGTAAGATGTAAGTTCGTATAATAGCGTAATACTGTTTTTGTTTTATGAAGTTTTAATGTAAGTAATTATATTTGTAAGCGTTGCGTTTATTGGAGAACAAAGCTTGTCAGAGTAATTCAACAATGCCATGGCAGAATAGGGTGAGTGGAATTTTATTAACGTCCTGCGCAAACGGGTGAGCTTCTTAGGACGGGAGCTATAGTTATTGGTAAAGTGTGCTCCGACCATCATACTCGGTCAAATTTTGAGTAGCATCAGTTGACAAAATTTGGTGGCGGTGGCGCCAAAATTGTGCTGGTCAGCAAATTACACATGTCCAAGCTTTTGACCTCAGAGATATCTACCGGTGAAAAATGAAACTTCTTTGAAGTCACAACGGAATACAAGCGAACCCTACCTACGATTTAATTAAACAATAATACGTTTTTATTTGATCACCAACATTCTTGAAGAAAGCGGAGCTAACATGATTTAAATAGGACAATGCAAGAGGTGATTAATCTACATTGTCATAAAGAGATCTGCGAGAAAATATTATTCACATCCTCACTGACTTTGTAGATAGTTACCTCTTACGCTGAGGTCTTCACATATATGAAGTGGTTTGAGCATAAAAACTCCTGGAAACGTAACACTATACTCTACACTGGTCTACATGTCTTTTTATTACACTTTTCAATTGAATTATTTTTTACACACGTAAGGATTACTATAAAGCGCAGTTGATTATGATATCAACACCAATCTACAGATTTTAAAAGAAGAGAAGAAATTTAAACACGATAGTGTTTGAGGACAATTAATATACTTATAATATTTAATTTGATGTTACTACACAGTTCACAAAATATAGAGCCCCAAAGATGGCGCAAGGAGAAAATGTGATTAGTGATTAGTTTTCTAAACGAAAACAAAGGGAAATGTCTTCCTTGGTGGAAACTTAATTTTGTCTTGAAAGTCTGAACACAATTGTATCCTCATTTATTACTTTCCCTTTTCAGTTGGTATCATGGTAACAATTTGATTACAACTTTGCAGAGGAATTATGAATGTTGTTGTGAGCAAGATTCACAATTTACTTCGTGCTTTAAATTCGATAATCAGTATGAGTCGGTTCTTTTTTTTGTAAATATAGTAAGTAGTGAATAATGTAGTTGACCAAAACATTCGTAGTTCCAAGGCAACTTGTTTTCAGTAGGACGCGTTTCTGTAGGTTTAGTTACGAAATATCTTCAAAAATATTTACAGTGCTTCTAACTGTCTTGTAGATGAACAGTTTATCATCAGATGTTCATTTTTTAATCAAACGTGTTAATTAAGATAAATATTGGGCCTTTTTGATGACATTATTATAATGTAAATAGAACGAATAATGCCTTGCTAGACAGTTTTCAAATCTGTGTAATTGTAAGTAAAAAAGATGTAAATGCTCCCTTGTCAATGAATTACAGTCAAACTTCTCCTAACAGACACCTCTGAATCGCGGATACCTCTAAATCACGGACAGTTTTAAATTCCCCTGCATAATCACATTGATTCTTATGGAAGGGAACTTTCTCAAGGCGGACTCTTAATAAATGACGCGGACAACTTGATAGTGCTTTCTTTTGTAAACAAAAACTTTTTATAATGGACAAGGGCAATATGTGATGGTCCGAGTTTCTGTTTCAAATATTTTAGATGTGAGTCATCGTCTTATCAAGAAGAATTGAAGACAAATGGAGGCATAGGCTGTGTACCCTTTCCCTGTTTTTAAAAT
>JAGDQP010001454.1:23019-55168 GCA_022664845.1 Lepisma saccharinum
GCAAACGCCATTTTACACCGTTCTTGTAACAAACAATAAACAATAACAGCAATAATAAAAATAATATAACAAATACTTATCCAATAGGAAACAATATCATTTTTTTAATTCATTCATTCTAGATTCATATAACAAGCCTTTAGAAATTTACTTTTACTGAAGCAGAAATCTGGTGGCAAAGGAAGAGTATTGTAAAAATGTGATAATCTCTATACAAGAGATCGCTGGACCAAACACAATCTCGGTTTTGAGAGGTAGAAATGATGTGAACGAGAATTTTGTCTGGGTACTCTTAGGTTAAAAAGTGGAAGGAGGTCGTTGGTCCTGAGTGTGCCCTGCATTATTTTATAAAGAAATGTTAAGTCATTTAATTTTCTGCGTCTGTCTATGTTTTTCAAGTCAAGAGAGTTCAAAATGTCTACGTTAGATTTGTGTTGGAGGTAAGGTACCCTGTTGTTGTACAATGCGGATAAAGAAATTTTGGACTTTGTGCAATTTACATAAGTTGGTTTCATAAGCCATAGACCAGATAGATGAACAGTGGAAGTACACAAGTGAGAAAATATGACCGAAGAGCTCTGAAATTTTTAATATCGGTAAACCTGTAGAGAAGTCCAAGACGTTTGAGTGCTTTTGAAGTTATGAATTCAATATGAGGAGTAAAATTGAGCTTTTCATCAAATATGATACCCAGGTCTTTGAAATGGTCTATCCATGGTATATTAGATGAGGCTAATGTGTACGTACATTTTGTGTTATGGGTTTTCAGTGAGAAACGCATTGCAGCAGTTTTGCAAGGATTGACTTTCAGTAACCAATTATTGCACCACATTTCAACAGAATGTACAGCGGCTTGAAGGAAGAAACTATCTTCTGTAGATTTAATTGTCTTAAAAATTTTGCAGTCATCAGCGTAACGAAGTACCGAGCAAGAATTATCTATGTCATCAATGAAGAGGGAAAATAAAAATGGCCCTAAGGAACTTCCTTGAGGGACACCTGCAGCATGGGGAGCCACTTGGATGTGCTACCAGAGAAGACGACACGTTGTTCTCTGTCAGACAAATATGATGTTAGAAGCTGAAGGAGGGGTCCGTGTATACTAAATCTGGAAGCAAGCCATGTCTTAAGAAGTTTGTGATTGACAGTTTCAAATGCATTGGAGAAGTCTAGGTATATGACGTCAAGTTATTGTCTATTTGCTAGGGCATTCGTGGCGTGAGACAGTAGGACAGCTAAGTTGGTTTCACAGGATCCATTCGGTACAAAGCCATGCTGGGAGGGAGAAAGAAATGGGAGGACATGATTTTGAATCCTGTCTGTGCTGATTTTTTTCACAAATTAAACCGAGGGCAGAAAGAAGCGAAATAGGTCTATATGAACTAACACAGGATTTTCACCTTTTTTTGTAAACCGGAGTAATATTTGCTTGTTTCCAGGAGTTTGGGAAATAACCCTCCAAGAAGCACCTATTGAAAAGAATGGTGAGAGGTGCAGACAATAGTTGGGCTAGTTTAATAAAAATATGGAATTTATTTTGTCAGGTCCAGAGGCTCTGGAGGATCTTCGAGATGTTAAAAGGCGATACACTTCCACAGCGGTTGTGTTTATATCTGATAGGCAATGGGGAGTTTTAGACTTTACATCAGGAAAAAATGGAGGATCTGAACAAGCATTAAAATTGTCATAGAAGCAGTCATTCCATACATATTCCATTCATTACATATTCCATATTATACCCTCAATAAGACTCCAGAAACCTGATTGCAATATAAGTTCACCAGAGCACAAGCCAATTTCAAGGCGAACATTACATATATTCTGCGGAGAGCGGAGTTAAGTATCAACGAGGAACTCATCAACCACTACAGACAATTAGTACCAAAGTTGCAAAAAGTATAGAAGTTCACATTGGACCAGTGCAATGTCCGCTTTGATTTGGAGGCCACGAAGGAAGTAGTCTAACGCACTAAGATTGCCGCGTTGAACTTTCTGAAGAGGAAACTGCAAGCAACCAACAAGACTAAAAACACGAAACGCCTATCCACGAGACTCAAATAACCCGCCAGAGAATCAAGCAGACACCGCGACCCAGACCTCCCAGGAGGGACACCATAGAAAACCCATTGGAAATGTTTTAAAAACACGGGAATCTGCACATCAGCGCTCTTTTCCAAGACCAAAGAAACATTCCGAAAAGAGAAAACTGTTTAACGCCGAGCTATTTTAAGCCAACAATTCCCACAAGTTAACCTACCAAAGAAGAATTTGACTACATAAGAGATAGAAGTTTTAGGGTAGTGACTTTCGTTCTACCCCATATATAAACCGGATACTTTGGTCCTCATACAGGACCTGAAACATATCAGGCAGCGCCTGGACATGCATTGTCAGAGAGCACTATATGAGATAAAAACAAATTTACCGAAATGCAATACGGTCGTCACAAAATCAAAGGGAAATAATATGGAACGAGACGAATCTCTTCATTGATTACGAGATCATACTGGCCATCTACAGAGAAAGATGATAAATTCCTGAAAAAAAAAGACAAAACCAAAGCTGACCCCACAAGCGAGACGTACAATGAACGAAAACTAATATCAAGAAGATACATTATTATCAAAGCCACTGACAAATCCGGGGAACAGTGATCTTAAGAAAAATCTTGACTATGATGTCGTAGGAACATTTCTTGGGACGGAAGAAGAAATAAAATCCTACATAGATAATTTATACAAGAATATAGAACTTAATCTCACACTTGAGTCGAACCAAACTAGAATAAACTTCCTTGATGGTACTTTAAAAGGGGACCAAACGGACATTTGGAAACACAAACAGTATATTACTAACCTACTAGAGTTGTTCGGTAATGTAAACTTACATAACCGAACCTGACCTTGCAAAACCTACCCTAACCCATGGTAACTAATTTTATATAATCTACGAAATATTGGAAGATATCATTTATTAGTGATTAATTCGAACTTATAAAAATATTTTTAAGGGAAGAAGAAGAAAATGTCTTATTTAAAAAAACTTTAAAATCAATCTTGAAAATGCAAGAAAAGAATTATTAATAATCAATTAAAACTTTAAAATTCTTTTTTACACAAAAAAAGAAAAATTCTCGCCAGCCCGCTGGGGATCGAACACGTTTTTTTACTTCGTGAACCAGCCTCCTACCAATAGGCCACGCTAGGCAACTGACAACTGATGCTCTCGGTGCTATATTTAAGTCCCCAACCGTTTACATCACCCACTTCTGCCAAAAGCATTTTGAACGTAGAATTTCTAATAAATTTCTTTTTATTCTTACTGGTTGGAATTGGCGAATAAGCGCGCCGCCAGCAAGTGGGATTTACTTTCTTGAAAGATAGTTCTGAAATCTAGGATATATATAAATAAACCGCTGAGGGTATCGAGTTTAATAGTTGATTTAACAACACATTTGTTATGGTCTGTGTAGCTAAGTGGTTAGCTTGTCAGACTCTCATTCTGAAGGTCTATGGTTCTATTCCACGACCGGCTTATCAAATATTTTCTTCTAGAAATTAATCGTTGTAAATGATGTTCGCGATTGCTACTGAAAGAGACTTATTCCGCTCAGGAAGAAAAACAAAAGACAGAGAAAGAAGGAGGCAGGGGAAGAGAGGGACGGTGTCTGTGCATTCATAAGCAGTAAAATGTCATTTTTCTCAATGTCTAGTGCCATTCTTCTTTCCCTCTTTTCTTGTTTTCTCCTCTCTTTTTTCGCTCTTTCCCCGTCTTCTTCCATGCATTCTCTCTCTCTTTCTTTCTCTCTCTCATTCTGTGTACAAGAATTTTATTTTTTCCATTCTCGTGGTTCTCTACATGATGCTGAATGAATCAATTATTTCTTCCTCTAAATGGAGGAATATCCTGGTATACCATGTTTTGGCGCATATTTGTACTGTCATGTTGATCGTCTATTAGGTTTACAGTGAAAAAATTCTCCTGGAGGAAAAATCTATTATTTCTTAGCACTCCAATCTCCACTTATTTTTGTAACTGGCTGTACAAGTTCGATTGTGACCGACATGACTTGCATTTTTGAAGATGTCATTTGTGACGATTCTGTGACCTCTTTGCGTGCCTCTAACTCCCAAACAACTACAGTATCTGGTTTCGAAATATATTGACAAGAACATTTTTCTTGTTTTGAGGTCCCCTACACGGTGGTACATGTGATATTTTTAATATCTTTATTTTTTCATCTCTCTCTCTCTCTCTCTCTCTCTCTCTCAGAGACACACACACACACACACACAAACACACACACACTATATATATACCATATAATAAAAATAAATAAATCACAGCCATATTTAATCCCCTAGTGGATGAGGTATTTCCCTGGAGAAAGGAGATTGGTCTACTGCTCCTATGCTGACCAGACGTTTTGGGAGAGAAGAGCCGAGGCTCTCACTATGATCGCCGCTTACTTTTATTCATAGAAGCTCCCCATTTGCATCACGATGCTGGGTGGGTACATTACCAGACCCACACGCTTTGGAAAAGATCCTTAGCAGCTCCGGAAAACGAATCTTGAATGCGTACTCAGACAAGCTAACGACAAGGCCAATGGGGGTGGTCTTCTATATCCAACCTGAACATCAACTTTCCAACTTTCTCCCCCCCCCTCACACACACACACACACCGTTTTTCGGTCTGAACCTGAGAAGCCTAAAGGCCAAAGAAAGTTAAATTATATTGAACTTTACATGGGAAAGGTCCTTACTACCTTGTGGGTGACAGGCTGAATTACATAATTGACACTCAAATGTCTATATTTAGACCTGGATCAATCTGGCCTAGATCTTATCAATGAAAATACATATTTCTTTTCATCAATATTCTTTTCTTCATTAACGAAAATTTTAAATAAGCTTAAATGCTAATGACCACGACCTTTACTCTTTCTTGCCCCAACTATGGCGTGCTGCGCAACCTTCAGTTTCGGAGTAATATCACACGTTGATCGCTCGGTGATGTTAGGGGCTTGCCAGCAACCTATTTGATGCTCGGGCCATGACCTCGCTCACCGAGCGCTTCTTCCGTTCTTCTGTTGCTCCCAGTCTCTCTCTCTCTCTCTCTCTCTCTCTTTCTCTCTCTTTCTGCCGTTCGATAAATCATGCCATGTCACAAAGTAGGGGAGGTCAAGTAGCAGCACCTTACTTACACAACTTTCACAGTCCGTTCTTTCTTGAACTGTACCAACGAAAACGACCAAAGTATGTATGTTTCGAAATTTGAATACCTGCACTCCGTATCATGTAGTAACTAACTTCAAAAAAAAATCAAATGTTTCGCAAAAAAGGTAATCTATAAATTCTGTTTCTGAATTTGGTTACATTTTCTGTCGAACAGGTTGCTAGTTATTCTGTTAGCAGTTCACTGAATCTACATAATAATAAGGACATCCCTTGAACTGTCAGTTTATTTGAAATAACGATTTGCTTTTGTTTATATTTACATTCTAAAGAACGCTTGATTAATATGCTTGGAAATCGACGAAGATGAAAAGAAATGAATAAGGGAAGGAACGAAGCGGAAGCTATGCTTTAATGATGTGTTTATTTTGTTCCTGTTTCGGAAGCAGGAGAAAAAGTAAAACGGGCAGAAGGGGGAGAACTAAAAATAGTGACGAACTAAAAGCAGTTGAGTGCCTAGGAGGTCGCTTACCGGAAGCACTTGAAGCGAATGCTCGTTCATGCAAGAAAAAAACGCCACAGTCCGTCGCATCTATGAGCAAACCTGAATTGACTACCAATCTGTCCTCCCCCGCTCTCTCTCTAATAAAAAACACACATACATACACACTCAATTTCCTCTCCCTCTCTCACACACACAAACACACGCTCACACTACCTCTCGCACCTCGTTCTTCACACTCAAATGGCGTCGACTGGACAGTAAACGAAATTGGAAACGGGAGAGGAAGAAATTAAGTGAAAACTTAAGTTAGTGGCGGATACCTTTCTCGCTTAAGCAACGATGGATCCGTTTTTCAATACAGGAGATATTTCCAATCAATCAGATGAAATTGGATTGGTTTCGGAAATTCTTTTCTAGAATTCACCTGTTCGTTACTCACTTATGCACTCAGTTGAGTGAGAAACTTGATCGCTTTATTTGTTTGTTTTTTGCAAATAGCATGTCAGAAGCAATTTTAAACACAATATCAACAAGATGAACTTGATACCTTAATTTGTATGTAAAATATTAAACAGTAAATATCCAGAAACTAATTGGAAACCTTTATTAGTTTACTTTTAAGGTTAATGTCAAACAACAATCTGTAAAACTAGATGTCAGCCCTATCTCCGTACGACCCTAATGTACGTTTTCCTTTGCACGAAATGTCAATACTGCTCCTACAAATTCAAATAAAGAGAATTCAAACTTTCAGGGAGGAAAGTTTGTAATCATTTCAAGAGTTCTATTTGTTCCGAACTTTTGGTTTAGTTTGTGTTCATTGTTGCAATTGCTATAGGTTTGGATATGCATTATAATGCTAAAACTTTTTTTTTAACAATGAGCCAAAAGGAGAACAAATAGTATATCTGAAATGATATTGAAATTTCATCTTTAAAAGTTTGAACTCTCTCGGTTTGAATTTGCAGAAGCAGCATTGTCATTTCATGCTACCAAAAAATATATTAGGGGCATACGGAGATCATGGTGTCATCTAGCATTAGAGATCATTGTTTTACACTAACCTTGATTTCGATCTTAGTACGCGTACTTAATTTCTTAGTTGAAATACCAAAGAGGGAGAAGCCATCGACGGTAAATTTACTCATGAGGATTATTCAAATAAAATGTAGGTTAACAGAATATGCCCTTCATTTGCAATAGATTGTATTGTCCACTTGAATCTATAGAAAATGGCTTGTGAGTTCTTAGTTCGACAAGCTATACAATATGGCCAATACTCAAGACAGATTTAAAATACTCGTTCGATATTTTGTGGTTGTCGTGTATATTATGTCAAGTTCCACAACTTTCATATTTAGAAAACACTTTCTACAAGTTATACAACTTTCATTTTAAACGTAATGTATTCCAGTCTAAAGCTAAGGGGATGGACACTTCTCCAGCGGATTGAGGTATAAAGAAATTCTCAGTAAACTTTTCTTTTCGCTGAAAATACGTTGATAACAGTTTCTCCTTGTCGCTATTCTAGTTGGCTCCGCCTTATACATTCAGTACCTCATAAATAAACAATTACAATTTCTTTCCATTCATACTTTTCGAATGTACTGACTTTAACCATAATTGTTGTATTTCCTGCTGTCCAGTTGCAACGACCTTAAATTAACTTTTCACGACCATGTTATATCACTTCCAGCACATTGTTCAGT
The DNA here is from genome assembly GCA_022664845.1 of Lepisma saccharinum. Lineage (NCBI taxonomy): Eukaryota > Metazoa > Arthropoda > Insecta > Zygentoma > Lepismatidae > Lepisma > Lepisma saccharinum. The sequence continues at coordinate 30,412 of JAGDQP010001454.1, forward strand.
GTTTTCAAATGGTTAAAGTTTTGAGTTGTATCAAACTGGGGAAATGATTTAACTTAACTAATGACCACGGTTAGGATTTTTAGGTGCACACATTTTGCTTGTAGGGCGAATTGAGAGTATCTGAAACAAACCAGTCTCTGAAATGTTGCTTCCGGTTGAAAATTATGGCAATATTTCAGCACCTTTTTTCCCCCCTTTTGAGGAACTTTATCCCTTTTTAGCACTACTCTTCCCATAATCCCCTTTTACTGCTACTTTTAAATGTTTTCCACGGCACATTTTATCATTTGATTTACTTTTCAGTTTCATTTGGATTGCAATTTGTATTTCGTATCATTCTAGTTAATGCGAGATTGAAGGCAAAGTTCACCTCCAGAAACAATCAAGAATTCCACTCGCTGACAGTTGATATAAGTTGGCTTTACTTGAACTATCTGTAAAACAACAATGTTTTTTAACGAACTTTACGTCAGCCGTGAGTCGAGTGCACCGATATCGTGTGAGGAGTTTACTACTGTATGTTCATTGCATTCTCTCCATTTATAAGTAATTTCCCCGGAATAAGATGTCGCTGTTTGTGAATGTAAATTTGTTGCTTAGCAAGTTAAACGCAAGATGGTCGGCGTGCAGCCACAAGTAGCCATCGGGCCATTTTCCGAACCACCGTCGCTCTCTGACTTATCGGCATAGAGGCGAAACCCCAACCATTTCCCAGCACTTGATGGAGGGAAAAAGATGGTCCCCCGTCCATAACTTTAGATCGGGAAAAGGCGGGGCTCCCCGTCCATTTCCTGATGGTCGAGAAAAGAGCGGGACACCGTCTATTCTTGATGGTCGGGAAATAAGCAAGTCCCCACCACGTCCAGGTGGTCTGGACAAGGTTGGCGGTCCGATCATTTTTCGATCGTTTTAATCTGAAAATTATGTAACTAAAGTATAGGCATTCCGTTGCAAAAGAATTCCGCGGGAGGTCTAGAATATAGGAAGGAGAACATATGCGACGTACTCCAGCTCAGCTGGAGTGGCGCTGATTTTATTTATTTTTTGTATCAGTTTTGTATTTTTTAATTAACAATTATGAAATGAAATGTCGAAAATTGGAGATTTTAGGGATCGTCCTCCATTGGATGTTGACTATAAAAATGTATTGTGTTTGTAATAAAACATGAAATGAGGAAACGTGTTTTACATTTGTTAAAAACAAAGGTCTCTGTGTATGTGGGATCAGAAACTTATAATTGATTTTTATTACTAGCTGTTGCTGGCAGCGTCACTCGACTCGGAAGCCGTCTTCGTATATCGGGCTGTATGATCTAGTGGATAAAGCACTGAAGAGTTATTCTAAGTGTATCTGTTTCGATCCCAGCTCAGGCCAGCATTTTTTAAAATAAGAAATGACCTTTTTTCTTTATTTCTACTTTCGAAATAAGCCCTTGTTTTACTTCTTGCAGAACATCAGTGAAATAGGTTATTTAAAGCCAGATTAGCCATATATGTCAAGTTTCTAGCTTAAACCATTTGGCCTGGGCGTTGATATGTAAGTCAGTCACGACTCGCGACTTCAGTTTATATAGAGAAAGCTTCTTCTTCTTCTTATCATCATCATCATTATTATTATTATTATTATTATTATTATTATTATTATTATTATTATTATAGCCTTTCAAGATATTATGTTATAAATGCAAATTACCTTATTCTCAAAATATTACGGGGACTGACCTAATTTTTTTTTAATCTATAGAACATTGACCGAGCCGCTGTAGCTCAAAGTTGGAGTAGCATTCGGGAGGTCGTGGGTACATCCTGACTGATGTGTTTTCAGTGTTTTCCTCAGTCGCACCAGGCAAATGCTGGGATGGCACCTTCAGCATAGGCCCTAGCCGAAATCTTCCCGAATCTTTTCCCTCCCCTATTCCGGCCTAAGCGTTAGATACCTAAAGGTTATAAATAAAATTCAAATTTAGAACATAGAGGAAAAATTTTGAAATAGCTGTTCCCTTTTATAGGACAAGGCATCATAAATTATTGACTGATTCTGACAGATTGTATTTTATTAAACGTTTCATCAACAACTATTACTTAAAATAATTATATTGCTATCAAACTTCTATATTTAACAACTTCTTCTTTACATGTATATCTATCTGCTATTTGTATATGTACATGTATCTTGTATGACTTAGTGCTGTATTGGCACCATGCTGTTCGTACCACGTTAATACATATTGCATTACATTATTATTACCACAACAAATGCAGTGATATTTCATGTTACTAATCTAAGGCTAAATTAAAACCTAAAACTACTGCATACTGGCAAACATCGAGTTCAGTGATTCTGCCAGACCACCCTGTGGGGGTGTTTACCTCCAAGGTCTTGACAACACCCCAACTTTAATTTTTTGCTGTGGAAAATCAATAGAAACAGTACAAAACTTTACTTACACCCTCTCAATTTTGACTTTACACCCCCGAAATTGAAAATCCTGGTGGAAAATGTGATCGAGTTGCAGGTGATAATAGTAGTACAATCACGATATTTTGATGATGATCTGAATCTAGAAAAATGACAGTAACTCTGTTGCACAAATAGGACTTTAGTTGTAGTTGCATTTTCTATGATGATTTGCTTTCGAAAAATTCTGTGTAATGTAGAATAAACATCCAAACTTCCGGGATTAACAACATTCTGTAATGAATATAGTGTATGCGTTACTACATTCCATTTCTGACTTCCAGAAGTATCTGATTGACGAAAAGGTTTGAACAAGAGCCTTTGTGGAGTAATGGTTCAAGCGACGCATAATCATACACTCTAATCGTTCAGAAGATGCCAGGTTCGAACCCAGTCACCTACAAGTGTAGAAAATTTCAATATTAATCGAAGGTGAGAAATGGAATAAAAGACAAGCTATAATAACATTTAGTTTTTTTTCTACAACCGTACTTCATCCAGTACAAAACCCGACGGCGAGCCGTACGTTGGCAGCCGACGTCGGCCAGACTTTCGCCGACCAAATGCCAAGTATGTATCATTTGTACTAGTTACTTCTATAATTTCCAATAAATATACCATACCAAACCTTTTTGCCCCTTTTCGGTATTATTTTAGTACCTCCCCCCCCTATGAAAATTGTCCCTAAAAATACTAACACTACTAATGACGCTTACTGTCCTGTCCTTTGGCATGTTAATCTCTCATCATTAACCGAACAATAACACTCTTTTCTCTTGTATTCATGATCCAAAATATACTTTCACTCAAAGTCTCAAACTTAAGTTGTTGTTGTTTTGTGTGTGTGTTATGTTTTTAAGTTTCCATACTACTCGGTTCCAAACCGTGTTATGCTTTACCTTCTATTAGTTTATCAAAACTTTATTATCGGAGTTTGTTTGAATAGCAGTTTGAATAGCAGAATAAAGTTTTGCAGCAGTTTGGAAAGCATACTTTAAAATTACTGTAAAGTGATAATTTGTAACTCTAGATGGAAGCACATCTTCCTGTAATTTTAATGTATTTTCTTCTTTTCGTGACATCTCAATACTGTTCCAATCAATTTCCACTTAAAGAGCAAACAGAAACTTCATAACCATTTACACACTAATATCTGTATCATGTTACAATACTCTATATTTGTTTATTATTGAAACCGCTTTATTACAATAGGTTTGGAAACTTACTACAAGAATCAAGCATTACGCCAAACAACAAATATGAACAAAAAATGTTCGAAAAATGGAGTATAAATTTTAACTTGAAGACCAGAATTGCATTTTTGTTGTAGTATGAAATATATTACAAACATGAGGAATTCGCACTGATAATCACCGGTTTACATGTCGTTAAATGACTTGAAACGTGCACGCACATATTTATATCTGTTAAACAGTCCATGTCTGCAAATGATTGCCCATGAATTCAGAGAAGGGAGTTTATGCACCATTATTGATAGGGATTATGCAGAAAGAATGAATCGTTCAGAAAGTCGTTATTACTTTTTATGACTGGACGCATACATTACCTTAGCATGATAAACTCTGACGGATGACTCTCTTTGTCTAATACTCTCCGAGGATAATAATAGATAACATTTTGGCTCGGAGCCTTATTCAATTGTAACATGTGTAGGGTGTCGTCCTTGCAAACTGGTTTACTCCAGATACGCGGAAACGATTTGTCTTTATTCTGAAACCATCTGAAGATAAGAACACAACAGAAGACAGCTATTTGCTCCAACGAATGCAAATTTCTAGTTTATTGATTATTCTATTGGTTTTATGGTGAATTTTGAATTCAATAATGTACAGTCGTACAGAAGTCTTCGGTTCGTTTTGTATATCACATTTTCTTTTTCGCTTCGTATGTTTTCCGCATACGGTGATGCCCAAGGTACGTATAAGAGAATAAGCGAGAAGGTATGTTCATCACTGGCTTCCGAAGTTCGGAATCATGTTCTAACAGTTTTTCCGTCAGTGACGTTACGAGCGGATAGTATATAGGGAACTTTTCAATAGGCGGAGGGAAAATAATTTATTATTGCCGTTTGAGTGCGAATGTTTTGATTCAACCAAAACTTTTACAATCTGCAATATATAGGCTATAAAATAAATAAAAAATATTTTGCTTTAATAGCTGCACTAGTTTCAGAGCTGCAGCCTGTTATTTGATTTGAATCGTCAATTTTTCATCAGTTTATAATAAAAATGATTTTATAAAAATCTTTTGGATGGGAATTTTTAGATACAAAAATGACCACTTCCCCCACCCAAGATCAACATTTTTACTATCAATTCTTCAGTTTCTTTGAACATTATAAAATTATGATGAAGGGTGTTTAATTATCGGAAGGGTGGTTGGATCGGAAAAGAGCGAATATATTCCACAAAATTTTCATTTTATCCTATTTCTTCTTTCTTTTAGGTTACTTTGTTATGTTCTTGAAGTTTATACTGACATTTATTCTTAAGCTTATGTCAATTACAAGGTCTTGTTAGCTGATCTATTAGAATAATACAAAGACACTGCGCGAACTGATAAACACCACGGACTGTGTTGATGGACCACGAATGTTTTAAATATTCCCTTGACTGGTAAAGATATACGTATATTTTAATGATGTAATAAAGATGGGCAAAGGTTTATAAGGAATCGACCTTTCTTATCGTCTGATGTCCCTTTTGGGACTTTAGGGTAAAAGAAAGCAAGGAAAAATTAATTTTCTTAAATTTATTTTTTCACCACATTTCCCGAATTTTTTTCGTTAAGTTTATACCAATGTTTTCTTTTGTTTATGATACTGACAACAAGATCTCGCTGATTTCTCTGTTAGTATAACATGTACAGTGAATCAAGAATGAAAACATGGAAATGTAAAAATACAGGATTTTTACATTCTTTTTTCTTTAGTTCACAATGGTTCGTGGTGTCCTTAAATCTTACAACGTTAATTTAACTTATTTCCCGACGTCATGCGATGATGAAATTTGCACAGCGACGTAAGTCGAATGGCAACACAATATTCTATTGTTATATTCATATACTTTTATATTTTAAAAGCATATTATAATATTTCCTTTTAATATGGATTTCTTTATTCTAAAAAGCATGCAACGATCTGTCGTTTGACTCGTTGCAGAACGCTTTAGGTTCTGGGTCAGAAAACATTAGCTTCGAAAAAAAAAAAAAAGTATACGAAAACGGAAATAACTCGAAAAATAATAATAATAAAATTGTTTCCTGTTTCCTAATTGATACAAGAACCCTAATTAAAAATATACTAATATCTTCCATCATAGAATCATACAACATTTCGTAGTAATATGCTCCTCCCCTCTGGCGAACTTCTGAACAATTACACAGCTGCGCTTGAAGAATATCGGTACACATTTTATTCCATTCGTTGTTAAACGTGCGAAAACCTTGCAATAAGTTTATCTTACGGTCCATTTAAATTTATTGCTTACATCAAAACGTACATGTCCGGAAATTTTTAGTATATGCCGAAATATTTTTACTCAAAAGAATGTGTACATTTTTTTTCACAAGAATGTGAGTACACACTATACAATGTATCATACTGTCATTCATCTGGTGAAATTAAGAAGAATCTCTCAAACATCTTTACGCAAGACCGGTTGGCTAACAGAAGATTTATGTCTACAACATTATAGCGACTGGGTTAGTGTAGATCTCAGAAGTCAATGATGACATTTCTTCGTGTACCTCGCTAACGGTTGTGAAATTAAAAATAAGCTGAATGGTGTAATAATACAAACAATTACGAAAAATAAACCAGAATATTTAATACTTAATAGATTTGAAATTATTATTATTATTTGTTTTTTTTTTATTAAAATACAATATATTTAGAAAACAATAGCAACATATATTGACATAAGCTTGACATCAATGATCTTTTCTTTCCAACAATCAGAATAGAATAACAATTGAATTTAAACAAAATCTAAAAACAAAAAACATCTTTAAACAAGGAAAATCTCGTCTAATGCCTTCCCAGGAGGCAACGTACCAAGAATAGAAGATACATTCCCTCGCTGAATTGCGATACTGAGGCACTGGATTAGGAAGGTGGTCGCGCGAGCATCACCTGAAACGATCTGTATTCGCCGACCAACTTCTTTAATAAAAGGCCTGCCGTGCCCCAAGTACCACTTGACTCAATTGCGATCGCAACAAAAATATACTGTGCAAGTAGATTAGAATATTTTCGATTTTTATCGGCCTCTCTACGAATAGCAGCACCACGCGCTTTCAAAGAAGAATGAGTAACATTTGAAATGGCGAAAGTATCAGCGCAGGTGAAATCCCATAATAGAGGTCTTCCTCTTTTCCATGGAACTAGTGTCATTCCATCAGGTCTCTTACCGTCGGAGCTGCTACAGCCAGATGGTTCTCGTACCGATGGTACATTAGCAGAAACTAAAGCTCTGAGGATGACATCATTGGCACTAGAATGACACATGTGTCTACCAGCACTCCTGATACAGGAGAGACCGTGAAGGTCCCGTTGATCCACGAATGCTCCACAGGCTGGACAACGATGAGGTACACAGACGTCTGCTTCTAAACGTAAGGCAACAGAAACACGGAAGATTTCATTCGAAAGATGTAGGCCAAGAGGAGGAGAAGGCAAAGCTTGGAGCCAAGCACCGGACTCAGGTGAATACGCTGCTAGTAGCCTGGCTTTATCTTCAAGACAAGTAGCGGATTGTAGTAACTGCGATTGTGTACGTTTGATGATAGGATCGTCCCAAGAAGACTGAGAGCTAGTGACATCCAAAACAGGAGAATTTAATCCACTTAACGTAGACCATTTTGCTGAACAATCTTGAATAGAGGCGTCCGGGTCGAGGCAAAGGCCCAGTGGAAGGATAGACTCAACGAGACGAAGAGAGCCATGGAAAGACGCTAAAAAGGACGGAATCGCCAAATGCAGGGCCCGACGAATTCCAAGTCCACCTGACCGAACGGACAGAGTAGTTTGTAACCAAGCCTTGCCACTCAAAGAACAATTAATGATCGATTCGAGGCCTGCCTGTAAAACACAATCGTAACTCTGTAATAAGGACTCTTCCCGCCAAGAAGGAGAACAGCGTAAAAAGTACATTAATCGGGGGATGGAAAAGGAAGCACGAAGTAGATAGAATGTGCTGTAATCGAAGATAAGCGGGAAAAGAAAAATTCAAGCTTAGAAATCTTCTCAATCAGTAGACTCCGTAGGGCCTCGGTAGAGATGGCGGAGCCAAGTAGATATGCTGAATCAGAAGTCATAAATCGTATTCCAGGAGCCAAGTCCATGAATCTCTAATAAAGAGCATCGTTCTGGTCTTGCGGAACATTTAGAAAACTAACTTCAAACTTCGAAAAATTCAGATGTAAGCCAATTTTTGAAGATGCATCCCGAATGTTAAGTAAGGTAGAAAGAACTAGGTCTGGATCGTCCGCGATAGTGCCATCATCTAAATACCATAAGTTTAATTCGGTTGTTATAGAATTGACAATAGATTGTAGTGTAATTGCAAAAAGAGCAGGACCGAGGAGATCACCCTGTTGGACTCCACGTTGAGATAAAATGATGTCATCACCCAGAAAGAGATCACTAGGTTGAGAATAACACTGAAATACATAATGATAAATCAACGGGAAATATTTTTGAATCACCTTCAACATGGCATCGCGATTTAATTCGTTGAAGGCATTGCGAAAATCAAGCTTTACGACGGCTTTTTGGACGAGGATGATGAGATGAAAAGTAAATACGAGCGGCATGGACAGCAGCCTCGGCACCGTAAGGAACACATACTCCTAATTGGTGAGGGCATAGAAAAGTATTAACGGAATCACGAATTCGAAAACATATAATTTTTGCTGTCAAACGACACCACACATTACCGATCGCAATGGGACGAATTCCTCCACACTTCTTTCTTAAGGCGATCAAGGTGGCGCCAAAGAAAATCGGACGAACATCCATAGGTACTTCCCCAGAAGAGATAATAGAAATGAAATCGCATAAACAAGTAATGAGTTGATCTTTTAAGCCAACATCATTACACATCAAAAGATCTTTAACAATCGAAGGACGAAGACCATCCAATCCACCTGCGGATCCAGAAGGGAAAGAGTTATGTTTTAATTACAAATCATGGGGAATAATTCCTACTTATTAGTATTGCAGATGCCTGGTAACTATTTTTTTAATTCAAGTACTTAAGCTATAAAATTATTTTCTTTTTTTCTCACAACTGTGTTAAATGAAATGTTACTGTTTTCTTTCCAATTTGTTCAATTATAATTTGCTAGCAACAGTTAATTTATTGTGTCCCACATTTTTTCCTACGAGGTGTAACAAAAAGTATAATATATTACATTTCCAGCTGACAATTCTACACACAATAGATACAGTAGTTCTTTCTCCATCTCATAAGCTCGCTGGCCACCTGTTACACAATTACTCAAGTATAGTACTACCAGGTGTATGCATAAGTTTTTGCCGGTTTTTGTGGTAAAGAAAACACGTAAGTTTCAAGGGAAATTAATTTTGTTTTATTCAAAATATTGGGCATCGGCTTCTACACATTTCGCCTATCTTTCAGGTAATTGATGCATACCATGCCAGAAAAACTGCTTGTCTTTTGCGACAAACCATTCGTCGAGTCATTTTCCAACGTCTTCGAAATTGCTGAAGTGCTTCTCTGCGAGCGCGTGCCCCATTGATGCGAAGAGGTGATAGTCAGATGGTGCCAGGTCTGGGGAGTACGGCGGGTGCGGAAGGATGTCCCATCCAAGCGATTTCAAGGTGTCTTTCACTGGTTTTGCTGTGTTAGATGGCGCATTGTCGTGTAACACAATCACTTTGCCATGTCTTTGAGCCCATTCCGGTCGTTTTTTCCGCTTCGGGTTTTCAAAATAAATCCATTTTTCGTCTCCCGTCACAATTCGATACAAAAAGCATTTTCTTTCGTGGCGTTGAAGCAGCATTTCACAAGTGACTTTGCGATTTTCCATTTGACGTTCATTCAAATCGTGTGTAACCCAGTTTATTGATCTTCCCCATTGTTCGTAAACGTCTGCTGATTGTTTCTTGTGACACATTTAATGCTTTTGCCAATTGCTGTTGAGTTTGAGTTGGGTCATCCTCCAATAACACCTGCAATTGCTCGTTTTCGCACTTTTGTGGTCTACCAGAGCGCACACTGTCTTTCACATTGAAATCACCACTTTTAAACTGTCGAAACCATGCCATGTCTCACATGTTCTAATCGATGGAGCGTGTTCACCATATGTTCCTACCAGCACACGATGACTATCAACAGCCTTTTTCTATTGCTTAAATAAGAAAAGCAATGTTCTTTTTCAGGCACAAACTTCGACATGATCACTAAACGATAAAACAAAGACGCTAGTGTTTGGCGGACTCAACTTGTGTGTGTTTGTAGTTTAATGTCAGACGAACAAAATGACGTATGTGTCAAATGAATACGCTGCGTACTTTTCGCTGGCGCCATCTCTTAGGTAAACCGGAAACTACTTATGCATACACCTGGTACAGTACATAATAACATAAAGAATATTACAAAACCGTCGGCTGGCAGCTGACTAGAGCATCAGGTCACTGGCCAAGAGGTTAGGTTGTGATTACAGCCAAACAGTAGCGTAACTACGATTTTTGCTCCCCCTTCCCCCCGGAACTCCTTATGGCCTTTCTAGCACAATCTTATACATGCAGTTTCAGCAATTTTTAGCGACATGTTCTGGGTGAGTGAAAAACTAGTACCGTTGTGACATGTAACATGCCAACGGAGTCTCACAGATGGAACTACAATTGCGTGAATTGGACGAATATATCGGTTTCGGAATAAATGGAGGTCAGCATCTTGCGCACGTGACCTCCCTGTCTTGTTATGTAACACGTGCACGGTAGCTACAAAGGCCAAACCACCGTTTGCAAGGTCGTAGCGTAGTGCAGTGGTAAGACGTTGGCTTACTGAATAAAAACCCGGGTTTGAATCCCGGCAGGGGTAAGATTGTTTCTTCTTTTTCTTTCAAAATATATTTATTGAATGTACGGGATAGTAGTTAATAGTAACTGAAACAGTACACCATCATTTCGTGCTCACTATTAAGGACTATCTAACCCGTCATCCGTTCTAAGCAGTTTCGCCAATATGTATCATGCATAATGAAATTAATACTTTTATATAATATGTTTAAAATGGCGTAAAGAGTTTTTGTCTTAATAGAACTTGGTTCGCAAAACTCACTGAAATATTGTGGGGGCCTCCAGAGGCCGTGTACAGTTGATTAGAAGCTAGTGTAATAGATCATGGAACGCTCTTTGTCTCAGACAAACATAATTTATCCAGAATGTTCTTCGAATAATCTGTTGACAACTTGGGCTCGCTAAAGCCTTATCCTGTTCAAAAATCCTATGGTTGTTCCGGTAAATTAAGTCCTTAAATAACTGGAAATTGTCACCAAGGAGTGCAGTGGTTCAGATACCAGTCACTGCCGCGTTTAGGATTCAGCAAACCCAACAAGTACACATAACATCAGTACTGTATTTTCATCGCGTTTAAGAAGCTTTGTGTATTGACCCATGAGATATGCGCTACATCTACCGTCATCAAACCGAAACAATTCGTATAATGACTAGTATCTTGAAGGAGAGAGAGACAGAATATATAAAGAAAAAAGAAAAGACAGGGATATATGTATGTATGTAGGGAGGTAGGTAGACAGATACATGTGCAAAATTGTAAGATTTGGAACCCAGTCAAAAACTGTCGTCCTACGTTACGATCATCCCACACACACTATCAAATTCAAATGCATCAAATTCTTCCTTCATGTAACATCAGATGATGGCAATATGCCAGGGAGAAGTGCGGTAGTGAACGTGTTTCTATTAAGCTGGAAGAGAGCGTATCCCTCAGGAGTCTACTTTTAGACAGCGGTCACGTAGTAGATACGATGCGGAAATAAGGATCGGATGCGCCAAAGTTAGAAACCTCGTAATTTTTTTATGTTCGGTAAATTATAAAATATTGATTCGCACACACATTCTTTGGAATATCTATATAGATTAACAGTACTGAAAGAAAAAAAACATCAAAATAGAAGAATGAGGGGAGGGGATAGAATAAGTGAAGCACGACGACGATATTTATGTAATAACATCTAGACTGCTGAAATATTTTCAGTGGTAGATAAATGGATATGGTTTTTATAATCCAGTCTTATTTCCAAACTGGTCTGCACTCATTTTAAATGATTATACTGGCATCTCATTTCTAAGGGGAAAAATTATCTGTGTACAGATACGACTTTTTTTTCAATTTCAAGAAACCGTTTGTTTACGATGCATATTTTCTCTTTCTTTTCACTAAAAGTAAAATCCCACGAACCTACAAATGCTGCTGAATTTCTATAGTGCAAGGCATCTTTGGCTCAACCCATAAGTTTCTGGATAAATGTTTTGTGATGTGAATGATGGTTGGTTGTGATGTGATTTCCGATATGTCCTAAAATTACAATATAGCAATCCTAAATTTAGAACCAGTATGTTCGGAAACATTCAACTCGTCATTTCATATAATAATGATGAACGTTTCGTGTTTTAAACTTTCGATACCTATAAACTAAATATAAACATTTGTTACTTTCTGATTTATGATTTAGAATTGCGGAAAGATGACAATCTTAAAATAACAGGCTCTTAAGATATATTCAAACGACTTTTTCTGATATCTATTTTTATCTTTCTCGAAATAGAGAATTGTATCATAACTTAAAAGTACTATAAATTTGCAAGAGACATCTATGTCGCGTTAGGGAGCAATATTTTAAAATATAAAGACAGCAAATAATTACACAAGTTGGCAAATTACCTTGTTTATTTATATTTCCAATGATTAGGTATAATAGAAACCATGAATATTATATTGTATTACTATAATTCGGCCAAATAGTAATAAAATGCGTCACTGGGTTATTTTAATTGTCTTCAGTACGTTCCCTACCGTTCCTACTTACGCACGTAGGAGAGAGGAGAAAATAATTGTAAAATATTCGCCTTATACCACTTTTTGACCAAAAATGGCCGCTATTGTCGTCTAAGGCCAGTTTTATTTTTAGGAACATCGCTATAAATTTCATTTACACCATAAGGAATAAGAAAAAAATGGTCCGGAAGGATCAGAAGGGTGCACGTTGGGTACCGCATGCTCCCTTAACAGTATTAAGGTTTTCAACCGACGAATGATAAGACAGATTGTCTAGAGGCTAATTGTAGCCAGAGCAATCTGTACGTCAAAAATTAAAAGAAGTTACTACCGAAGGCAATACTAGTCGTGTTTAATTCCGTAAAGTAGAATGTTTTTAATTTTTTGTAGCGCTTACTGATTTAAGGAAATCTTTTGCCAGGATTCTATAAGATAAAATTATTTTAATGGGTGGTAACAGCACTATGGCTTACGCCCGTTGTCAACACTCTATGAACAGGAAAGTTAGAATGAGAAATTATGAACTGAGAACCAGCTAAATAATAGCTAATTTATTGCATAACTGAGACTCCAATATTTGGAAGCATTAAATATTGTTTATTTATTTCATCTATTTACAATAGTGCCATCAAGTGCCAAGAACACCTCCATACCTGCACATATTTCCCATATCTCCTTAACTTTGAAAGCTCATATTCCTATCTTTAACATCTTTTTTCTTACAGGGCCTCGAAATCGCAGTTTCCGCCAAAAAAATGTTGTTCCTGTATAACATGCTTCTGGCAATGCTGACGTTTTGTGACGCGGAGAGCTTGGCTACATGCACTGCCGTGCAAGTTGATAAAACTGTCTCCTTAGTAATAACTGAAACAAACAAAACTGCGTATTTATACAAATTCTGAGGATGAAGAAATGTTGAGTTTCTGATTTAAAAAATGTGGATTAGAAGGCAGATCATATATGCACATTGATAGTCAAAACTTGTTAAGAAATGATTCATGAAAAGCTACAATGGAAGATAATAAATATTTCCATCAGTAACGTAAGCAGAATATTTCCCTTCCCTTCTTCCTGCTAGGAACTTTTTACGGCCCCTGTCCCAGGACCCAGCTGCCAGCATCTCCCACATGTTAGTTTGAGGCAACTTCTCATTTAGTTTTCTGTGTATGCCATTAACTCATGTTTCATCTACTCATGTGTCGCCCATAGAAATCCTTGACACATAGCCCCCGGTAACGCAGGATTTCGTAGCTTCACACTTAATTAATGCCATTACACTTTCACAACTGAATAGTATATACTGTTATTATATTTGTTAAAAGTATGTGCATAAAAAGGATAACAAACTATTTACAGATTAATATATCAATAACAGTTACACTTATAACCAATTAAATGAAACCCTCAAGCCTGATGACTGAAACTTGAGTAGAAGTTAACTGGATTGTCAAGTACCAAAACGGACTAACCACACAATGAGTTTCCTAAACTCTACAATACTTATTGCATTAAGAGACACAGTTGCAAGAAAACAACGATGTCTGAGTTTATTTTGCAGTAATTGAGTTCTTCGGACCTTAGGCTAATAACAGTTACTAATTTATGTGATTTGTAGTGACAGAAATACTAATTCTTAACAAATATACGACACAACCCAACTTTATTTTAGTTTTTTAAAATGGCTTAGTACCTTTTGGCATGTGACCGTTTAATTAGTACTTAACACCCATTCCATTTAAAATCCAAATATTGTTTGTTTTTCAATTATTACACCTCATCACACAATCCTTTTCCGCGTGTATAATTTTCTGTGAAACATTTAAAGTTATTTGACATGAGGACGTACAACATGATGAGGATTTTAAATACTATTTGCCCTTAGTGCATAATATTCGTAAAGCAGTTTTACTCAAGAGATGTCTCTTACATTGTTCACAAACCAGGGTAGCATTTCACGTTATAAAAGTTGTCAGGAGAAAACATTTGTTTTTGTGTATATGATACTTAACATAGTTCCAATAGATTTCATATTTCATAGGTTCAAGTATAATGAAACGTTTTACTTTTTCATAAATGTAATAAAGGAATCACAATTTTTTTTTCATATTTTTTATATAAATTTTGCTATTTTCAATGCAAGTAAAATTTTCGCTTCGACGGGTCTTTAAAATAAAATTGCGGTAAAAAAAATTACGGTAAACAAGAAATGACTAAAAAGCTTTGTATTTGGTTATTTTGCTTATTTATGTACAAAAATCAGTGAATATATTGCAGACAATATTATCGTAAAATTATAATGCACTTCCCTCCAACCATCAACGGAGGTTGAGTACCCTTCCATGCAGCATTCGCCTGTCGCAACTGAGGAAACGTTAACTAAGGGCGGCGAATACCTGGACGGGTGTTCGCGGGGACATGTCGCCTGTCTGTGGTAGACATACGGGAATATAAGCACTACGATAAGAATAACATACACAGAGAAATGTTAGAGAACATTAACACTTTCCTCGGAATCATGTATTTTGAATAAATAGTGGTTGCACGAGTCCACTGCAAGCTGAAACTAGTAAACAACCATCGACTCTTTCCGCTAGACTACTTGTCTGGGAAAAGTCGGCCAGTTGCCAGTTTGAACACCAGGCCCTGTCCATTTCATTCTTAGAACCACTCATTAGGCAATGAGTAGCGCCACTTTTAGCCAGCGCGCCAGATGGTCTTGTTTAAGACTTCAGCCACCAAATCGTCACCGCTAAGAAGATTCAGGGTACGATACCCGCGTCTGGTCATCAGTGTTCCTGTATTTGGTTAGTGAGATCTCTCTCTCAACTCCACAATGGATATATTTCCCAATATATTAGAAACTGTCTCAATATTTTACTACGTAGTCATTGAACAATTTATAACCTGTCATTTGAAGAAATGCAATCATGGGGACTTCCTGTCATAAGCAAAGGATGCAATCTAATACAGACATTCGAGCGATGCCTAATTTCACAGAAGTGCATATTGTGTAACATTAACACGCACGAAGGTTGCAGTGTCACAAGCTCAAAAGTGCTCGAGTAAGTCTAGATCTGAAGTCAGTTTCTTCCTATCAGCTATTATTAAGACGCTATCCTTAGTTACAGGGGGAGCTCATACAGTCCATAAATACCATTAAAAATGCTGTAGCTTCACCAGGTAAAAGACGATAAGATAAATCAAGGTATCTGAACCCTGAACTGAACTATCAGTCAGTTTGTATCTATTTGCTTTCCTTTAGTCATTAGAATGCGTTAGAGTTTGAGTGTATATAATGCCAAAATAGCATTTGGAGAGACCTTACTAGATCAAACATGGACAGATAAATCAAAGTCTCTGGATGGAAATGTGAAAATCAGTTTCTACCTGCCGAGGCGGTAGAACGCTGGCAACACATTCGGGAGATGGTTAGTTTGATGTCATCGGCCTATTATTATCTATGAGTTTTTGAGGGAGATTTCTTCATTCACACCAGGCAAATGTCGGGATGGTACCTTCAACTTCGGCCAACTCATTCCTTTATCTTTTCCTCTACCCAATCCTCATACGTGACTGCAGGCCAGAAATTAATTCAAATTCATTTTCTACCTGCCCTCTTTGAAGCACTGGTCTGCCGTTACAAATTGATAAAGCAGAACGAAATTCTGTGTGTGTGAGAGAGAGAGATAGAATATAGTGTGTGTGTGAGAGAGAGAGAGAACATATAGAATATAGAGAATATAAGTTCAATGTAAACAAATAATGTGGAGGCCAGTCAGGGGAGTGTGCACATATTCTACCTCCAGATTTCTGAAGCAAGTGTACTCTCTAAAAAAAATGCTGGTTTACCAGGAACAATATCGGTATAGTTAATAGTTTTTTTTTAAATTATCGTTGTCCTAACGAACAATGTGGTCATATTTACCATATGTGACGTTTCAGCAATGTTGATTAAGCATTGTTAATTGGGTATTGTTAAATTTCCAATATTATTAACAATACTCACTGTTAGGGCAGAACTAACCATAAATTATGTTTGATTTAAGCTTAATCAAACATTAGTTTCTTGCGCATGCGCACACGTTTAAACTCATATTTCTTGTTATGGGATTAAGACTGAAAATTAGGTTGGCATATTTATCTCAACAACAACATAAAAATGCAAAGTTACTGCCAACGCACCAAACGTCATCTTTATAATGATTTCTTGATGATAATTTTGAATGATGTTGATAAAAAAGCTTTGTAAACTTGATTTTTATATGGGTAACTTTGGACTGTCACAATTCGTCCTTTAGTCATTAAAATCCAAGAGGCGTTTGATGATGATGATGATGATCAATATAATAACATTAATATCTAAATGTGTGAAGATATTTACGCATGTTTACATAACGTTATGTACTTTTTCTGTTAATATTTGTGGTCAACAGATGGCAGCACTTTTTAATAAAGAAAAACTTAGCCCCTGGAAGTTAATTGCTTTTATACAATCCGGTTATACTTTGCCGAATTAAAGTATAATGGGGGGGGGGGTGAGTATTTCTTACGAGTATTACAAGAGAGCGGTTCGAATAGCACTTTACTCTTTTACGAGCTGAACATTCTAGTAGTTCAAGCACACCCACAAGACGGGGACTTTAGTATCCCTGCGCGAATTCTTTTTATTGATATAGTATTATCACTACAAAATGTTATTACTACAAAGACAAACTGTTATGTAACGTACAATACCAATAGATGAAGCTCCTACATTTCGGGTTGATTTATTGTAAATTCAACCATACTGACAATTGATTAGCAATAAAGTATTGTTAGCGTATGGCAAGCGGTTGAGAACAAACACAAAATGTATTTTAAAATTAACACAAAAAAAACTTAACAATACATGTTTTGTAAATGCAACCATAAAAATGTATTAGTTCCAAAACAACCATATTTTATCGCCAAGTTACCGATAATATCGTTAATATGATATGACAATATCTCTGTTTTCTTAGTGTATTAATTTGATAATCCGTGTGTCATTGGAAATTTGCGCCGAAACCTTTTGAACACTTCAACCAGTTTCGTAGTCCTAATAGTTCCTGAGTTAAAAGTTGTTGATTGTCCTTATTAGTTACTATGGCGAAAAACTCCCCCTCCCTCCCCGATCCTTATTGTGGCCCGTTCGTTCTGTCTGGATGATCTATACGCCTTTGAACTCTTCTCGGCGAGGCCTGTCCAATCAAACTTAACACACCTTTGTAACCCTAGTAGTTTATGAGTTAAGCCTTGTCTACATACATAGCGATGCTGTAAGGTTTTCCAGCTATTGTAGCTGAAGTCTAAGAGCATGAAACAAACAAGAGTGAAAGGGATGCAATATTCAAGCAGGAAATAAAGAGGTTCGATTCAAAGTTAACTTTTAAATTCTGGGAATAATTTTACATATCAAACTTTCAGCATCGTGGCATAAAATATGGACAATTCAAATTATATATACGTTCGTGTCATAAGAAGAGTGTTTTGAAATGATTGTACTAAATTAATGGATAAATTTTACATTCTATAAGAAAAAAAACTCATTAAGAAATATGTAAAAAGCATACGTAGTTTCCAAACCAAGGTGTAATACAGCATCGTCGTGAGCATAGTGACTAAAAACAGAAAACTAAACTAAAAAATCAGCATGTTAAATGTTAAAATAGAGCTAGAGACCTTTAATTACAATAGGTAACACCGCATGTAAAAAACAGGCAAAGAAATCAAACCCTAAGGCATTAAAATAATACAGGAGGGAAGCCACAAATAACGCAGAAGAAAAGCTAAAAGCCTTCCCCTGAGAAACAAGAACTATGGAAATTGTAAGAATGAACTAAACATTTTCTTTTTCAGGACAAGAAGAAGAGTAAGTTTGTGAAATGCAGCAACAACAGCAATAGAAAACTCAATTTCAAATGTAATGTGTTTGTCCATGTTTGTACTGTGATGTTTAGGTGTTTTATGTACATTGATAAAAAAATATATAAATAATAATACACAAGATAAAAGATAGCAACCATCCTGAAACAAAAAAGACCTAGATTACAACACTGATGCTAGGCCAAATGTTTTCTCCCAAAACCACTTCTAAAAATCTAGTAAAAGGAACAAAAGATATTTTCCGAATGCTGTAAGTTCAAGCAATCCGAAAATATCCTAGGGGTAGCCTGCCCCAAGTTGGGAAGAATAAAGAAGTTGAACATATTATCCCAAGATTGCATTCACAAGAGGGCATGAGATGAAATGGATACTATTACGTATGTTTAGTGTTTACCCACCTCATAGCTAATATCAAATGCCTACTTCAATCTAGAGTAACTGGTGCATATTTTAAGGAAAAAACATACATATCGGCCCCATACCTTATCGGACAACTTGAAGAGAAATTCGATTATATACATTAATTCAATAAATCATTGACGTAACATTCAGAATTCAACGTTCGTTACTTATAAATTGATTAGTCGTCACATGGAATTGAACTGAATTTTCTTTTCGGCCTTTAGACATCTAATGCTCCGGCCGGGATACGTGAGGGGAAAGGATTAGGCAAGGTGTCAGACAGGGCCTATGTTGAAGGTGCCATCCCGGTATTTACCTGGTGTGACTGAGGAAAATCCCCGGAAAACCTCAGTCAGGATGGTCAGCCGCTGGGATCGAATGCAGGACCTCCCGAATGCTACGTTAACGCTCTACCACTGATCTACGGCGGTTTATTAAGTCGTCATTTGGCATAAGTCGAATACATATGAATTAAGTATTTGAATGAATATTAATCCGTAGTATAAACAATTATATAGGAAATATATGCCATAGGTAATATTTGATAAGTACAACCATAGATAACAAAGTTACCAACACACAAAATAAACGTTTCCCCGAAAATATTTAACGTGGAATTTTATTAAAGGAAATTGTTTTCTGTGTTAATACTGCACAATAAACAGTTATGCGTATTGCAAACGGACACATATAATATATATATAAATACATATTAGTATTCATTTTTACAATTCAATAATTCAAAGTGAGTGTGAAAATTTAACATAAAATTTAGAAAGAAGCTGTTGGATCATTCAGAAAGCAACCAAAGATAAAATAAAAGCAATTTTATGGACGGAAACAGCACTAAGGTTTACGTTCATCCCGATGAGCGTGCTTAAATAAATTGGAAATACTGATTTCTGCATTTAACAAGGAAAGTTCAATTTTTTCCAACCCCACTAGTCTATATAACTAGGGCTCACAGGAAATCAATAATTATTTTTAATGTAAGGAGAGACAGATAAACTATTAATAGACTATATAATTTTAACAACGAAATCAAAATCTTATACATACAAATGAAAACTTCCGGAACTTTGCTTAGAGAAGTCATCGACAACTACTCATACCTAAGGAGAAAAACCAAGTCAGCTATATCCAGCACACTTTGTTTTTACCAAACAACGCAACTCTCGAACCACAACTCAAGAATTCTATAACACTTCGCGTAATTAGAAAAATGAAAACGCTGTTTGCAAAATTATCATGCATTTTGCATTCTATATTTTTCTTACTGTTAGCAAATTACAACGTATAGTAGAGCAAAGTTCCTTCACAACTTTGGTAAATTATTTTCAAACCTCTATTTGTGTAATTTTAACTTGCATTTTGTATTATATATGTGCGTTAGAAGTAAAGGGATGCAGTTTTGAACTACATAATATGTTTCTGCTGTCTGTGGCATATAATATGCAAAAAAAAAACGCAATTGAATTGATGCATGCAAAAATGTGACATGTGACTGATTTTCAAACCACAATCAACCCGTGTAGGGTAGATACATAACTTTTGAAAAAATCCACCTCAGATCCGTCATACAAATGAATTCATCTGTTTTCAAGCTGCTTCTCAGGAAGATTACAATAAATTAAAAGCATACTGCCAACAAACTGACGTTCAATTCACTACAGATGTTCCTAAGCAAGATAGGCCATATAAAGTTGTTATCAGAAAGCTACCATCTGATACCAACACTGAAGATATTTATACGGAGCTACAAGAAAGAAATTATCCAGTACTCGATGTTAAACAGATGTACCGCAGAAAACCAGCATCACATCATCGAACTTACTTACCTCTCTTTTTGGTTACTCTTCAACGAAATTTCAATCTCAAACAGCTGTTTCAAGAAGAATATCTATGCTATTATCGCATTACTATTGAACAATACAGGCCAAATAAACTTCTGCAATGCCAGCGTTACAATCATACCCAATTTACTTGTTTTATGAAGCCAAGATGTGTCAAGTGTGCCGGCGCCCACCTGAGCACTGACTGCCCAAAAAAGGACCGCACTTCACCTGCCAAATGTGTTAACTGCAATGAGGACCACCCAGCTAATTATAAAGGATGTTCCATCTTCAAGAAATACAAGTCTTATCGCCATGCAGTCACTGCAAGTCAAAATGAACCTGTCAAACAACAATCTCAAGAAAAACTTCCTGCTTCTCATTCCAAGCCAGAACTACCGAATCTTGCTGCCAAGAATACACAGAAGAATACACAGAAAAATACTTCTCTACCTGACAGTCCGAACTTTCTTGAAATTATGCAGAAAATTACACCATTTGTACAGCATCTCAGCTTTGAAGCCGTCATGAAAATCATCGCAGATGGATTTATGAAAATTCAAGATACACAAGACACTACCACCATTATAATGATCCTTATTGATGCCGTCACTAGTATTCTGCAACTGAACAACAAATAAACAGAACTTTGTTCGCTACATCAAGAAGCAATATTTAACATGGAAATATTATAAATGGAGTAACTTAACATCTACAGTGACACAAGATCATCGGCCAGTTGACTTTAACATCGTTCTTCCTTCTCCTAAAACAATGAACTTCAATCAACATCAAGAAAATAATTCTACTTCGTCAATAGTTCATTTCAAGATTAAAATTATTCACTTCAAGTGCACACACAGGTCTGCGACAGTTGCGACCTGTTCACTTCCTATACGCTTTTTTTCATCCCGTCAAAACAACCAAATAGAAGCCATGAGCAGAATTGCTCGATACTTCACTCAAAAACGCCATCATTTTCTCTGGTTCTCTGGACATGAAATGTAGTTCCTTGTGCGTGATAGAGAAAGTATGGATTGATTGAAAGATATAAAAGGTAAAAACTAAGGTACTCAGTTTCTAATATTTCCTGTAAAATTTTATTTTTGTTCCGTATCACATTTTAGCACGTGACGAGTCAATCATTCTTATTGTTTTCAAATGAAATGCATACCTTCTCAAAACTCCAGTTAGAGTGATTATCCTGTTATATATCATAGCTATTTTAATTCTTGAAACTTTTTTTAAATCTAAATTGTAGATTTCATTCTTAGGCCAATTAAAGCATTCATTTGCTGAGGCAAGTAAATCTGGTCAATTATATTTTCATTTATAAATTCGCTGTGCATTTTTATCGTACATATTTGTGACGTGAACTACACAGTATATAGTACAGAAGATAAACAGATGGCAGGGTATTCATTTTAAGGTGAAGATTTCCAGAGAATCAAGGAAAGGCACAATAATGTCCCCCTACATGAAGAAAATCAAGAATTCCCTGTAGTATCTCTAGGAAAGTTCTAAATACATCATTTTATGGAGACTATTCTCCAATGTTTGTACATATTGGCGAGCAGAATATCAAATTAATATAATGAAGACACTAACGTGGCTTGTGTAATGATGATATAATATAAGATTGTTCAGCAAAATGGTCTACATTAAGTGGATTAAGTTCTCCTCTTTTGGATGTGAATAGCTCTCAGTCTTCTTGGGACGATCCTATCATCAAACGTACACAATCGCAGTTACTACAATCCGCTACTTGTCTCGAAGATAAAGCCAGGCTACTAGCAGCGTATTCACCTGAGTCCGGTGCTTGGCTCCAAGCTTTGCCTTCTCCTCCTCTTGGCCTACATCTTTCGAATGAAAGCTTCCGGGTTGCTGTTGCCTTACGTTTAGGAGCAGACGTCTGTGTACCTCATCGTTGTCCAGCCTGTGGAGCATTCGTGGATCAACGGGGTCTTCATGGTCTCTCCTGTATCAGGAGTGCTGGTAGACACATGCGTCATTCTAGTGTCAATGATGTCATCCTCAGAGCTCTAGTTTCTGCTAACGTACCATCGGTACGAGAACCATCTGGCTGTAGCCGCTCCGACGGTAAGAGACCTGATGGAATGACACTAGTTCCATGGAAAAGAGGAAGACCTCTATTATGGGATTTCACCTGCGCTGATACATTCGCAATTTCAAATGTTACTCATTCTTCCTTGAAAGCGGGTGGTGCTGCTATTCGTAGAGAGGCAGATAAAAATCGAAAATACTCTAATCTACTTGCACAGTATATTTTTGTTGCGATCGCAATAGAGTCAAGTGGTACTTGGGGCACGGCAGGCCTTAATTTTATTAAAGAAGTTGGTCGGCGAATACAGATCGTTTCAGGTGATGCTCGCTTGACCACCTTCCTAATCCAGCGAATCAGTATCGCAATTCAGCGGGGGAATGTATCTTCTATTCTTTCTACGTTGCCTCTTGGGAAGGTATTAGCCGAGATTTTCCTGCTTTAAAGATGTTTTTTAGATTTTGTTTAAATACAATTGTTATTTTATATATAAGATTGTTTACTTGCTTATTGAGTAAATGTGAATTTTATTTTCCGAAGTGTCAAAGAAATTCAATAGTAAAGAATAATAATTTTAAAATGAAATACAAAAGAATCAATGCACGTGAAAGAGAAAAGCTATAAAACCGAATTATTTTCAGTATCTAGTTTTCTCCACCTAGGAATCTAATTTTCTGCTCTTACTGAAAAAGTAGTTAAAGAGAATCTGAGACTTTACATCTGTAACATGAAAGAGAATATTGTCCGGTGAATAAAATCCAAATTCAACAGGATATTGTCCAGATGAACACAGAAACTTGTATTTTATTTGCATAGAGGCATTTTTCGTTACTTATTAACTATTTTCAAAGAGATAAAATTTATAACATGGAGGATATTAACAATGAAAAATACGCACGAAAGCACAAGAAATTTAGCTTGGGTTACATACATTATTAGCGATGCACAAATTCGCTAAATGATCTATAATAGGACAGATGTAATCGAAACAAATTCCAAACATAAGGGGAGTATTTCTTTAGGTTCGTTCGAAAAGGTTCTTGTCATATGCTATTAGGTATGAGATTGGACATTTTAGAATCAAGCCACAAAAGTCAACAAACAAATATACATATAATGGTTTGACCCTTGTGGTTCGGTTCTTCTATATAAAAATTATGGCATGATTCCTTTTAGAACAAAGACATGGATTTGTATTGCGGGGTAATAGTTATCTTTGTTGAATTCACACATTTCTTACCTGCTCAAATCGATAATAAAAGTAAAGTAAACGGAATTTACACAGAGTTTTCGAAAGCCTTTAATGTCATTAATCATGACATCAATGTAGGCTCTAAATGGTGCAAAAAGACAAGTTATTATTGAACATTAAAACTGTAGTGTAATGTATTATACGAGAAAGTAAAAACTATTTGAGATTCAAATTAAATAATCATGATTCCAATAGATTCATAAAATCCACTGATCCGAGTAGATTCTATTATCTTGGTGTTACCCGAAAATTCAACGTGACAGTAAATATGCACATCAATCGTATTGTTAATGAAGCTTTTAGTAACCTCTTTTTGTAATAAGATTGGGAAGCGATTTCTCGAATGTTCATGTTCTAAAAAAATTATATAGAGCGTATGTTTCGTCGAAGTTAGAATATTCTGCAGTCGTATAGCATCCTAAAACACAGAAGAACACCCGCCAAAGTGGAAGTACACAATCTAAATTCGTTCGGTGTTTAACATACAAAGAAGTATAAATATGTCATAACTTCGGAAAGTACTTTGACATAGTAAACAAGTACACGTTACACTCTCTCGAAAATAGAAGCGTTAATTTTTTAAACGAACTATTCAATTAATAAAATCACTTGCAAAGCTTATTATTAAAAAGAAAGTTACACGTCTCTCACAGAGTAACTAATCGCGTTATGAAGTTTCCATCTCTCGTTCTAGAGGAACAAAGCATGCATTAGATGTATTGCCTGTTAGGAGAATGTGCTCTTAGAATGTGTTAATAGAAATATTTAATACAAATA
>JAGDQP010001454.1:55568-69006 GCA_022664845.1 Lepisma saccharinum
CCACTAGTGCCATCTGTTGTAATATTTTACCGGTAGATGGCGTAGTCCCTCATTGACAACTGGTATAAATGTCATGACATTTGGATGCACGGCAACAAAGTTATTGCGTTTCAACTGTCAGTGTGTTGTGTACATCGGTCGGAAAATGAGTTTCAAACAACGAGCTGCAATTGAGTTTTCTGTTAAACTGGGTAAACCTTTTACTGAAACGCACCAAATGCTACAAAATGCATATGGTGATGAGTGTCTATCCCGTACGCAAGTTTACGAGTGGTTCAGGCGATTCAAATCGGGTAGAGAGACGCTGGATGATGACGAAAGATCAGGCCGTCCCAGAACCGGATTATCGGAAGAAAACATCGAAAAAGTGCGTGAATTCATCAAACATAACAAAAAAGCGTCGGTGAAAGTTATTGAAATGGAATTAGGCATTCCTCAAACAACCGCATACCGCATTTTGACCGAAGTTTTGGGCCTTAAGAAGGTTAATTCGCGGTTTGTACCACACAAACTCACCGAAGACCAAAAAGTTGATCGAATTGCGCATTGCAAAGACATTGTTAAAAGTGCTCGGCAGGATCGAAACTTCTTGAAATCGATTGTAACTGGTGACGAGACGTGATGTTTTGAATATGAGCCCGAAACAAAGCGGCAAAGTGCTGAATGGAGAGCGCCGGATGAAGGACCACCCAAAAAAAGTCGCTTGGTGAAGTCAAAAGTTAAGGTGATGCTGATTTGTTTTTACGATTCAAAAGGAATTATCCACAAAGAATTTGTTCAGCCCGGCCAGACAGTCACTGGAGAGTTTTACTTGGGCGTCATGAAGCGTTTGCTGGCAAGAATTCGTCGTATTCGGCCCGAATATCGAGAAATCGGCAGTTGGACTCTTTTGGACGATAATGCACCATCACATCGTTCGCGACTTGTAACTGAATTTTTGGTCAAAAATCACATTATTCGTTTGCATCATCCGCCCTATTCACCAGATCTCGCTCCGTGCGATTTCTATCTGTTCCCGAAACTGCATTTGGCGATGAAAGGAAAGTGGCACGCATCGATTGAAGCCATTGAGAAGGCGACGACCGCCGTCCTAAAGACCATTCCAATACAGGACATGGAGAAGTCGTTTGACAACTTGTTGGAGCGTGCAAATATGTGTATCGATGCAGAAGGGGAATACATTGATTAATAAAAATGATTTGTTCCAAAATGTACATTGTTTTTTTGTTTTTTTAAAACGTTCGGTTTCTTTTGGAATGGAGGGGGTGTATATATATATATATATATATATATATATATATATATATATATATATATGTGTGTGTGTGTGTGTGTGTGTGTATGTATGTATGTATGTGCGTGTGTGTGTGTATGTCATATGCATATTGAATACCTCAACTAGGTAACTAACCTGTTGTGTTCAGTAAATTAATATGTCGACCTATTCGCGCAAATTGTAGATGCAGACGACATAGAAAGTGTGATTAAGCGAACCTTAAACAACAGCTTCCATCAAACACTCCAACAAATTCTAGGGGGAAACATATACAATCACAATGGAGAAAGGAAGAGAAATAACTCAGTTAAACCATTTGCGATGATCCATCAATCTCCGAGGATATCGGCAATTCTAGAGTGTTATGCACATTCGTAAAAGAAGTTACTAGAAATAGTATGATTTTATAGTAAAATCTAGTTATTTTAAAATACTAGGATTTAGTGTCAATAAACATATTGTCTTATGTTTATGAGGAAGTGAAAAGGGGGAAGTATTTAACTGGTGTTATCGATACATTTTAAGATGCAGAATTGAGAACTAATACTTTGATTCGTGGTCACTCCAACAGGTGAGTAATACCTTCATTGGAATATCATAAATCTACAAATATGAATCCTTCAGGTTATTTAATAGGACATTATTCTAAATGGATGTTTTCACATACGAAACAAGTCAATGTTTCATCCTGTTGTCAAGGTAAACAACCGAGCTTATGAGGATGTGATATTTTCTTAATAAAAGCATTTAGTTTAAGATATGTCCACCTCGTTCTGAAATATAGAGTTACAGTGTATATTTACATATGTGGATCTTATTGATTTGATTACATACAGTATCTTAGACTGTACTTTAAGTATTGCTCCATATGGTTAAAGGAAAAGGAAACCACAATATCAAAACTGAAATTATATAATGGGCACCTACGTCAAGGACACGTTAAAATATGTTAGCATTTACTAGATACTAAATATATTAATGGTTTATTACCAACGCATTTTCTCTTATATGGTGAAGGATTACAAACACTAATCTACCATATAACACATATCAATATGCTGTGCAGCCCGCTCACTGGCCATCTCGTTCCATGAACAGTAGAAGCCAAAGACTCGCATTCCTGTTGATTTTATCTCCTTAGAGTGATAGCTTTTGAAAGCATATTTTTTTTCGTTTCAGTGTGCTGGCAAGCTAACATTGAATTGTCCTAATGCTACGAAACAACACAAGCAATGCACGAATTAACTCCTTTAGCCGGGAGAGGGTATTATACGTGATGTAATTTATATAAGTAATGTAGCACACAAATTTCAGGGAGGAATTTATCAACGAAATAGATTTGCCAAAGGGAGACAAGCTTAGTAGAAAGGGAAAACGAATGACCATGTACTGTAGAAATAGGAGGACCGACTTCACCCTATCATTTGGGCCTAGGGTTGCCACCTTTTGATGAATGGATTACGGGACGCTCGACAAAAAATACGGGATTCTACCAAGAAAACGGGACAAATCTGAAATAACCTAAAATAAAAGTAACTAGTAAGGCCCTGTACTACTGTATGACCACCCGCACAATTTAAAACTTCCATAATAATCAAGAACACACAGAAAACGCCTTGTTTGTCAATACTCCAAAAACACTGGCGATACAAAATGGATATTTCAATTTCTTAAACGCATTTAGTGTTAGCATCTGTACTGCAAAAAAAAAAAAAAAAAAAAAAAAAAAAAAAACTTTTAATTCAATACTTTTCGGTGTCCCTGGGCAACTACCATTTTTTGTTGAATCAACGGGACAACGCTGTTGATTTCGGTGATTTAACACAATAGATATGTTGTCGATTCTGATTCAACACAATGAAGAGTGTCATACTACCACTATCATAGTGTTGAACCCTATTTGGTTTCCCCCCTTCATTAGGGGGGTCCACTTCAACTTTGGGGGCCAGGGCCCCCAAAGCCCCTCCGGGATCGGCGCCCTTGTCTGTATTCCATCTGGCAAATTAACTTCTTGAGAATTAATTGGGTTCTCTACAAGAATGAATGTTCCCTCAGAGGTATCTTTTCTCTCCTTAAGATATACTGTGTAACCAGTAGCTTGTAAATAGAGTGAAGGTTTTAATTTTGTTTCATTTATTATTATTACTTATACTCCCTCGTCCTTAACAAGTTGTAGAGTTTCCTGTAGTTGTTTTACGTATACCATTGATGCTAGTATATAATAATTTAAGGGATTTAATGGAAGCAGTGGTGGTTCAATTCTGGTATTTAGGATTCATCATCAGATTCAACTATGTTTTCGTCTGCTTTGATTGTAATTTACTGTTAATAGTTTTTTTTTAATGAACTCCTCATTCCCAAAGAAAATATGACCATTACTAGACTTCAAGATGTTTCAGTCTACATTCCAATAGTTCTTCAGAGACTATCTTTATTGCATTACTTAGCTTAGGGAAGATATTGTAACGGAGTGCCAAAACCAATTCGATCACCTATTTAAGTTAATTTATTGCGTAAGAAATTAAATTACCTATTCTCACATTGCATTTACAAGAGTTTTTTTTATTATCACAATATATAGCTTTGATAGTGAATGACATTACTTCGTAGCAACCATTTGGGAGAGCTAGTAACACTGAAATGCACTTGCGTGAGACCAAGGGAAGTTATTCAATAATCAGGCTCAGATTTTACATAAAAGTAAGAATTAGCATCTTAGCAGCATCTGTCGAAAAAGTAAAAAAAGTTTCAGGGATGAAATAAACCGTACAAAAATCACTTATGAGAGAAAAAAAATGGATGGACTCCGAATGGGCAGGGTAAGTATCCCCCAGAAACGATCCTATTTTAGTTTATCTTTGTCCGTCCCTCCATAACGCAGGATGGTACATCAAACTTCATCAGGTAAAAAGAAACTAATTTATGATTATAATCTAGCGATGGCGATTGATTACGACTGTCTCGCGATAAGATACATACTACCATCTATGAATCGCGTTATAGATTACAATGTATGGTTCTTCATATATGTTTTGAGAGCCTTCGTTGCAGCTGGCGCGGTAGTGTAAACAATGGATTGTTTGATTTCTGGTTGGAAGACCGTTCTTCAATTAAAATCAAATTCCGTTATTTTAATGTCATTTTTTAACAGTTACATTACTATCTGGTTGGTGCAAATTAAATCACCGTTTTGAAGCCTGGTAGGAAACGTACCTCACCAACACAACTTCATAAATTCTGTATACGTCCAGCAAACAAGCTGGGGTCCCAGACAGTCACGTAGTGTTGTTGAATAGAGTCGTATGGAAGTGCATCATGGAGAACACACAATTGCGAGAGATTTTTCTCAATGAAATCAAACTGAGGTATTCTGCACAGAAAGACACAAAGATATTAATAGTGCATTTGCGACAGGAGTGGCGAATGATCGCGCCATTCGTCTTGGTTTATTAAATTTTGTTCCGGCGACAAAACATTGTAAATTGAGCCCCGTCGGCACCAACCAACCAACATCAGATTCGAATGAACTGCTTAAGAGCACCGTGGAAGCGGACCCTCAAAAAAATGTTCGTACCATTGTAGACGAGTTAGGCGTACATCATACCACTTTGTGCGATCGATAAGGTGAAAAGGTTGAACTCATGGGCTGACACAGGCTAACAACAATCGCGGCTCGAGGTGTACAGCAGTGCTCTGAGTGTAAAGACTAAGGTCCCTGCATCAGATTGTCACTTCAGATGAACAATTGATCTCCTATGACAAACATAAATAGTCGGGACAATGGTTGGATCGTGATCAACGTCCAGGACGGTGTCCTAAACCACGTCTCCAACCACGGAAGGTGATGTTGCTGGTAAGGTAGTCTATGGTGGTCTATTCCTAAAAGCCATCAATAAAATTAAAAATTCTAACATTTTTAACACAAGAAAATCTAAACACAATAGACCTTTCAAGCCCTCATTCTTTTCCTTGCTTTAAATCGATGTTCTATACATCAAATGAAAATACTACTTGGATAACTATTACTACTACTACTACTACTACTAAATTTAATCGTGGAACATCCTTTATATGGAATTAAATTTGAATTTAATTTTTAAGGCATCTAGGCAACTTTGACTCAGATCGGATTGCTGGTGATGAAATGGTTGATGGAATGAAGAAAGTGGGAAGAAATGATACCCCCCTCCCTCAGAAAATACACCAACTCGGTGTTTGTCCACCACAAAGCCCATATGGCATGAGAAGGATTTGAACCGACTAATCCAAGCGTCAGAGGTGAGCGCTCTAACCCTTCAACCACCGCGGCCACCAGGTTTTAGATGGAGGTCACTATTGAAACAAAGAGTCTGTTTTATTTCATGCTGATTATGTAATTGGGATGACTGAATTAATTTATTTCCTCTATAAAATTCCTTTATCTTGCATCAATAATGCGCTACCGCTTAGAATAAATCAATGATTCGATGCGATTCATTTCTGATTGAATATGTGTTACACATCATAAATAAAACTAAATCTTTAACTGTTTGTCAAAATGCTTGATTTTTTTTATAAACCTCGATTTAAAAAAAAAACACGAATGGAACCTTAGCTACTAATAAATTATTGTATACACAAATATGATGCCTAGGAAATAACTTGGTTTTTGTTTTACGCGAATAGAACAATTATGAGGTGAGCAGTGACTTACTGATTTCGCTAAAATCTTTCGGGACACGAGGGATTCGGGGACCGATTGCTCTGGGAATGTAAAGGTTAGACTTGCCAGATTTGTCAAGCTCAATACCTCACACAACGAATGTCAACACGAAGTTGAGCAAGAAGAATTTACAGTGAGGTTTTCCAATATTTTTCTTCTCACCGAGACAAACAGGTCGGAGGGATTCTCTTCAAAATCGGTTTGTCCTCCTTTCCTACACAACATGCATGCCTATTATGAATATATGCACACCATATTGTTCTGCACTTCTTCACTCCACTCAACAATGCACAACAACCTTGAGTGTTTCAGGATTTTCCTCAGTTACACCAGGCAAATGCAGGGATGATGCTACGTTCAACTTAGGCTCGTACTGTCACCTTCCGATATCCATTCCTCTCCCTATCCTAGCCTGAGCCTCACATTCCCAAATGCCATAAATAAAACTTAAAAATTCGATAAACAAAACACCACATGCATACCCATTCTATATTCAAAATATATCTTCGGCTTGCATTTGAAACATGATAAGTCAAAAAATTGTTATTTTAAATTAATGTGGCTTTCTAGACTAAAGGTGTGTCTCCTTTCTATTAGTGAACAAAAATTGTGTTGACCGTCAATACATGTATGTTAATTAAGAATTGTTTAATAATGAATTTGGGAAATACACTTGGCCATATATATTTTTATTTTTCATTGTTATTAGTTGTTATAGTGAAACAAAAACAATCGAAATAATTTTATATTTACGAATTAAGGTAAATGGTGTTAATAAAAATATAATCCTGACATTTGTTTTTCCACTTTTCTATTTTACTCTACTTGCAAAATTACAGTTTCGTTTCACTGTTTTTTTTTTTTCACTTAATGCGTTTTATTTGTAAGCCGACGATACAGAACAATATTTTAATTAATTTAAAATGTGGACCTTGATTTGCTATATGTTCTGAGTGACGTCAACGCCCAGCGATGCCGAAGTAAATCCCAAGTAGTGATTAAAATGTGCAAAGAAATGTTTCTGTTACTTTAAAAGCACTCATTAACTAACTAACTCTATGGCTTATGGAACTCGCAAGTTCATCGCCGCAGCAACAAACGTTCGCAATTGGATTCTATCCTGGGCAATATCAAGCCAATTTTCATCACGAACACCTACTTCTCGAAGATCTCTTCTAATATTGTCCTACCAACGACGATCTCGGTCTTCCCAATACTCTCCTTCTATCCGGCCTTCCCACCAGGATAAAATATAATCTTCGTTTTTCCCCCATCCGAGCTACATGGCCTGCCTACCTTAGTTGTCGCGATTTCATTATTTTTACAACATCTGTTGAATCGCACAGTCCGTGGAGTTCTTCATTATGCAGTCATCTCGTCCCGTATCGGCCCGTACATTTTTCTCAAAACCTTATTTTCAAACACACGTAACTTATGTTCATCTGCTAGCGTCGTACTCCAACCTTCGGAACCGTAAAGTATAACCGGCAGCATAACCGTTCTGTATATTTTCAATTTCAACTTCCTTGATATTAATCGCGATGTTAGATGTTTTTGGACTGAATACAAACATGCGTTGTCCAATATTAAACGACTTTTTATTTTTTCCGCGACCTCATTTTTGCTACGTATGCTTCCAAATATTTAAATTTGTTTACTTTCTCTATGACCCCTAATTCTTATGTTTTATTTCCTTCGTTCCCTGTGTTTCGGCCTCTTATCATGTATTTCGTTTTATCTATGTTTACCTGTAGACCTATCTCATCGCACGCTTCTACTAAGACATCGGTGTTGCTTTGTAGTGCATCTATATCATCCCCTATTAAATCTACATCATCCGCGCATACGAACAGTTGATTCAAACCATTCAATGATAGTTTTGTCCTCCTTTAATTTTTAAAAACGCATATTCTAACGCAAAGTTAACAATTGTGGTGATAAGGCATTGACTTGATTCAAACCGTTGCGAATCTTGAAACTATCTGACGTATCCGTACTCTGCTTATGGGGTCGCTGAGACATCTTCACTAGTTGAACCAATTTTTTCGGCTCATCTGTACTTTATCATAGTAAGTAACATCCATGCATGAATTACGAGTAAATTACGAACAAACTCTAAAATAATAAGTCAAAACAAATATTATGAAACAGGCTAGACTATTTTATGAGATATTTCAGAGATAATTCAATTTTAACACAATTAGTAAGGTATACGAACACTATACAACACCCTCAGAACAGTAAGCTGAGTTGAAAGTTAAAAACCCACGAAAAGGGTAATTCTTATTTTGTTGCTTTTCAGGATAAAAACAAGTTTCCGCTTTCAACCTAATATAATGTAACATTATTGTCGGAAACAAAAGGAAAAAAATTACTTTTGGCACTAAAAATATCTAGTAATAGTGGCACTTTAGTGAAACACGGAGCGTTAGAAGAGTTAATGAACATATACTGTATATACACAAGGATTCTATTCTATTCAAGATACTGTGAAATTACATCCCAGAAAATTTCATTCACTTTGTGTTCACTCCACATGCTAAATTGCTACCAGAGAGTCACAGCGCAAAGAAACCACCTGCTGCGAAATCTATTTGCATAGAGGTGAAACGTTGAAAAAAGACAGGAGAATTTAGCCTTATAAAAAAATGATAAAGACCTTTATTTTCTCACAAGACTGGGAGAAAGAGAGACAGAGAGAGAGAGGGAGAGAGACAAGATAGATTGCACATGCATGTGACATGGTGGAGAATATGTAGAACTTTCGATAAGCACTACAAAAAAAGATCAGGTGCTGGCCATCCTGAAAGGAAATATAGTTTTCTAAGATTTTATTTAGTCTTACGAGACGAAAACCTGGATGCTGATGCTCTGACAGCTATCTATCTTTGATCTTTTGTACAACTCAAAAAATCCACATCGAGGAACGACTTATTTGGAAGTTACATTAAGATTTTGCCTTTAACAGTTTTTATTTCTCAATACATTTGAATTGAATGGGTCACAGCTAGTTCACAGAAAATAGTCAAATAGATACATTTTATATTTCTGTTTACACGTATTCAGAAATGTAAAAAAACTTGTTATTATTATCAGTAAATAAAAGAACTTACCAGGTAGAAAGTGCTTCATAATTTAGCATTATCAACAAATAAATAGGATTGCAACTAAATACAGACAACTGCATTCTTGTTAATTACAAGATGGAGAACATAATGTAACATGATTCTGCTAGAGGCCGCACGGTGTCTAGAAACCTCTAGATGATGAACTTAAAAATTCCACTTCGCAGTACTATAAACGTCGAGATGGATCCCCAGGCCAGATCCCTACACATCATGAGGCACGTAAGAGATAATTACAAACTTCCGGGAATAACTTATCCTTAAAAAGTGTGGCTGACATTTTGTGGACGCTACAAGTTCGGTTACCAAACATTTGTGAAAGACAATTATTGTGAAATATGAATTGCTAGTACAATTTGAAAAATCTTCTGAAGAAAAAACAACAACTAAAAACTTTAAAAAAAATAAGGACGATACAATACCTTTCAGGTAGATGATGAATCAGCCAGACAATTCAAGACATTTGTTGTCAGACTTAAGGGATATATGGAGCAAGAGAATACGAATGAGTGCCATTAGAAAGAGAAATTTGAAGTGATTGTGGAGTTTTATTGTCAAAAAAGAGACAAAAAGAACTCCTGAACTCAATGTATGGAATGCAATATATGGTTTCACGAGAACTGTATCGCACGGAAATTCTTTTCAGAAGATGGACTGTGGCAGGAATATGAGGATGCTTTGCACTGTTGGGCCATGAACAGGTTTCTCCAGAAATACATCTCTAATATTTGAACCCACCATTAATTATTTGCTGAATAACCTCTGTACCATGTGTTTCATTCATATTTTGTTCAATTTTAGGTTAGAAACATCAATAAAATGTGTTTTGAATACAGAAATTTGTAAGTGGCGATATTGTCTTCAGGTGGTTGCAATATCGCAAATTTATCTAATGTAACAAAAATATTAATAAACCGTAATGTGGTTTTCAATGTTAAATTTTAAATTGATCTTGACTTTAACACAAGGTCCTAAGTAACTAATGTACTACTCACTTTAACTCTCTGTCTGAAAATGAATTAGTTATTTCAAATAATTTGGACTGCTGGCGACATTTAGTTCCTTTGTCCTCATGTCTTTCGTCTTGTCAGTGTTGCAAAATGAGCGTATTTTTATTGGTTCTACGTCAGTTTATTAGATGTTTGATATTCTCTTGTAATGATAACCATCATACGTAAAGCACAGAGGGTAGTATTGCAAAGTGTGGATATTATACCACGTTAAACGTTGAAAACTTTAATTCTAAAAGTAAACTACAAAATGATTTTTTCATTCTTTGTCGTCCATCGCATACGACCTACACAGTTTTCAGTGTATTATGAATCGTATGCGTTTTCACAAGGAATCGAAAACCGAACTCATTGCCTACAAAAGACACTGAATTAAAACTAATTATCTACACTGTAAAAAATAAATAAAGAGATGCACTTCTTTTATGTTGCAAGAATACTTTTGTATTCTTCAGTTGAATTGAATTTACTTATTTGTATATGCTTTGTATCTCGCCAAACCGCCTTGGCAATTGCTCATTACTTTTTACAAACTGAGCTATTATCACAGGAATTCTGCCAGGATTTTCAATTTGATGGTGTCAATCCAAATTTAGGGTGGTGTTAGTAAAAGTTTTACAAGGTTTCTATTGAATTTTAAGAGTAAAAATAATTATCGTTAGGGCGAATCTCTCGCTACGAATAATAACAGTAAATTCGTCACTTTCTACGATATATCGGTATATTGAAGACGTTCGATACCAAAATGAGTGAGCCGGAGTTGATCCACTCATAATTACGCAAGCACATTATTAGCCATTACAGGTGCCGCCCGTTTGGCCGTACGGTCTACGGCACTAGGCCAACGACTCGAAGGGCCCGGGTTCGAATCCCGGTTAGGGCATGGGTATGGATTTTAACTAGGTGTAAAGAGCCGAATCGTGACGGGCCGAAGTCCAAAGTTACTAGACTGGCCCTTATAAAATCAGGTTTACCTAGTTTTAGCCATTACAGGCTCTCTTCCCTCGTGCTTACGTAAGACGTAACAGTTTCTTATAGTTATTTTGTAGTCCAAGAGGAAATTTACATCTATTTCTACACTAATATGTTTTAAGCAAATTGTAAGGGTTCCCCTTACCTGACAAAATATACAACGCTTGAACTCCTTCTATCCTTACGTAATACTTGAACAAAGACTCATTACGAACAAAACGCATTGTAAGAAATGTTGCATAACAAAATGCGGAAGAAGCGTTAGAGAATAGTATTGACATAATAAAGGATTATTAAATTATTTATATTTCTTGAACATGAAGCAGAGTTATATATAAAATGCGTAAATTATATGTAAACTTCGGTAAACCTTATTCTTAAATATGGCCCATTTTAGTAACTATGGACTTCGGTCCATCACGGTTATATGAAGGCAACGAGTTTAAAATTCCCAAATATCCCTGACTGGCGCGGGATGAACGGCAGTCCAGCGCCCTAGTGTCCCTAGCTCACACGGCTACCGAGCTAGACGAAAAGAAAAAAATATTTTTACAATATACACAGTAAAACAATAAGTTTCTTAAAATTGGGAAATACATTTTATCTCTGAATAGAGAATCTATTTTCTTAGAATTGAGATATCGGAATTCCCATTTAATTAAAAATGAGAACATGTTGACTTGGAAAATAATATTACTAATCTTAATTCCAAACCGGTATGTTCTCATTTGAAATTAAGTGAGACTTCTGATATCTTATTTCTAAGAAAATAGTTTCTCGGTGCAGAGATAAAAAATATACATTCATTTATTGTTTCAGAGAATATCTCTTCAAAATTAATTTTCTTCTTCACTCAACTTGCATATACAGTTCATACGTCATTGCCAATATATCAGGAGATTAGAATGGTGCTTATTGATATGGAAGACTAGGGGCGAAACAGTTAGAGGCTGAAATTCGAAATTGGCTGTGTCTACGCTCTTTCCTTCTATGGACACAAATTTTCAATCCTCTTCAGACTTGCACGAAATTCTCAGAAGAGAAAATGGCTCTCCTTTGTCTGAATTGACTCGTGAGTTGAATGGCAAGAAATTTAATGTGTTCTCTTTTCAAAGCTTTCGTGCAATAGTGAACATCTCTCTCTCTCTCTCTCTCTCTCTGTGTGTGTGTGTGTGTCTTAGTTTCTGTCTCTTTCTCTCTCTCTCTCTCTTTCTCTCTCTGTCACTCACTCACTCACTTATTCCCTTTTCTGGCATCTAGAAACTGCGGGCCCGACAGTCTCCTGAACACAAAGTATGGTAATAGTATAACAAACTACTCAACTCCGCTACAGGAATTATAAGTAGGAGACTAAAGTCCGTCGGTGCTTCATAACAAAGTCACATTTTCGTTTTACTGTTTTCTATAAGACCTTTCTCTCTCTGGGACTGGCTTAGTCCCAGTTTTACAATCAACTTCTAAGCTTCTGGTCAGGTCTAAGTTGAGGCCAAGTCATATTTTGCGTACTCCGATTGGTCAAACTATGATTTGGCCTCAACTTAGCCCTGACCAGAAGATAAGCCGTCGATTCTAAAACTGGGGCTTAATCATTTACATCATAGGCTTTACAATTGTGTTTACAATTTATTTTATTCCTTAGCTTATTCTCTTGCTCCAAAACAAATTCTTCATTCATGTAGCCAGACTAAGCGTTTTCAGTGTGCGTAATTATAAGAAATGTGCATAAACTATATAGCATTTCACGTAAATTACTACCGATGTGTTCCAATTACTCCACTCACTCAGGACAATTTTCAAGTTTATTTTTTGTGTCTAATTACGGAGGCCTATAGCATCTAATATTATGGTCAAACTACTAATATTTTATCCTCCACTTGTGTACCTTACAACTAGAGTATTTTGACCACTTTTGAACCGCAGATGGTATTGGTTTGGAGGGGGTGACATGCAGATAATGCTTGACTTTAAATATAGATAATGTGCCTTTTGACCCAACAAGTTAGCAGTGTAACGCGCTTCTTCACAGTCGTATCAGCATACGATATTCATATAGTTGCAGTTGATCATTTTAAAGTGGTTTTAATATTATTATTTGTATATTTATATTCTTTTGTAACTTTGGCGTAATGGAGAAGGCCAGAAAGACTTTTCCGCGTAAAGTTAAAGTTGTAGAAGGCCTTTTGGAGGAAAGAAAATATACACAAAGTCTAATTTCTTGAAGAGCGATTGTTCGTAAAAATATGTGTTTGCAACAAGAGAGAAACAAACAAATCGGCAAAAGAGGGGTGGAATAAGCAAACAAATCGGCAAAAGAGGGTTGGAATAAGCAAACAAATCAGCAAAAGAGGGTTGG